>JAUMHA010200269.1:0-16082 GCA_032359765.1 Saxidomus gigantea | reverse complement strand
CCGAGACCGACAGGAGTCCTCGAGTTATCCGGGGTTCTCGAGTTATCGATGCTCGAGTTAACGAAGTTTTACTGTATCTCTTTTTTGAATGTATAGTAAAATGGCTTGCTATTGTGGTAACCTTACACCAGAAAAGTGGTAGTCGATTTTAGCATCTGATATTCCTTAAAGTTTCTGTCTGCGATATGCCTATATTGTATTTTGGCGGATATTGCGATTTCGGCAAGTTTACGATATATTCCAAACAGGTAAAACTACATGCAGCGCATATTCAAAGTGTTATACAGTATTAAACAAGAGCTGTCAGTCGGACAGCGCACTCGACTTTTTTAATGCTTGCCAATAAAACAAAACTTTGACAGTAAAGGGCACACAAGACTTTAACTAGGAATTTCTAAGTACCAATCAAGAAACATTTTCACAGAGTTATCTTCTCTTGCTTACAGATAGGTGTCATGATGGTACATAAGTTCCCCAAATTTCAAAGTAATATCTCAAGTAATGCTCCGGACAAGGAAAAGTAACAAAGGGCAATAATTCTGTAATAAGTCAAGAAGTTGAATTGAATTCCAACTAGTAGTTTTCAAGTAATGCTCCGGACAAGGAAAAGTAACAAAGGGCAATAATTCTGTAATAAGTCAAGAAGTTGAATTGAATTCCAACTAATAGTTTTCAAGTTATGCTCCGGACAAGGAAAATGCAACAGACCCCCTGACCGACCGACCAACCACCGGGTGACTCCTATATACCCCCTTAAACTTTGTTTCGGGGGTATAATGAGTATTCTATGATTTGATCCCATGACCTAGTTTTGGACCCAAGACGACCCAAATGCAGCACATATCTAGAATTAATCAAGAGTCATTCTGGCCAAATTTCATAAAGATCACAAGGAAAATGCAAGCATTATTGCATACTCAAGGTTTTTCTATGATTTGACACTGTGACCTAGATTTTGACCAAAGATGATCCATATTCAAACTCTAACTAGATGTTATCAAGACAATCATACTGACCAAGTTTCATGAAGATCCAATGAAGAATGCAGCCTTTTGCATACACAAGGTTTTTCTATGATTTGATCCCGTAACCTTTTTTCTTGACCCCACATTACCCATCATTGACCTGACCTAGATTTCATTGAGGTTGTCATTTTGACCAAGTTTTATAAAGATCCAGTGAAAAATGCAGCCACTATTGCATACACCTTTAGGTAAATTGCAGACAGGCAGACACAGTGGGGTGGTACAAGAAACTTTACCAAGGTGTGACATCAATGCAGACGCCGAGGCAATTAGGATAGCTCCTCTTTTCTTTGAAAAATCGAGCTAATAAGTGGATTTTACCCATATTCAATGTATTTCCTAAGTCAAAAGGGGCATTATTCTGTTAAAAACCTTGACAGAGTTATGTACTCTTGTCTGTTGATGGAGGTTATGATGATAGATAAGTATGGTAAGTTTCAAAGCAATACTCCTAATGATTTTGAAATCAATTGGGGTGTTACGAAAAAAACAACTTGAGACATCAACGCAGACGCCGACGCCGAGGGGAGTAGGATAGCTATCCTTTTCTTCGAAAAATCAAGCTAATCAAATTGCTTTATAGATTGTTCTACAAGTTGAAAGCCAATAGTCTCCTTAGCAGATGTTCGAACAGTGTCTCATACATAATTTTTCTGAAGGGCCATAACTCTACCATAACTAGACTGGACATGTAGCAGACATACTTAAATTTGACTTTCTACCAATTTAAGCAACACAACTGGTACAGTACATTCTGCTTATTATGAACTTCTCCGTGCCTATCAAATTTGTTCCTGATATACATATACAAACAATTATTTTGTAGTCAGATGTACTGAATTATATACCATCAAGTATGCTGTTTTTTAGATAACCAAATGTCTTCAAATCACAAAGACAGACTGAAGACACATAGGAAATATGAAGCAGTACGTCTCCTGAACAAAAGCTCTTTATTGCTGAAGGTTCAAGGTTCAAGCCCAGTGTCATACAACCATCATGTGAAGACTATCAGGATGAGACCAGCAGAAAGTTATAGGTCCTGTGCATGCACTTGAACGACTGATAGAAAGAATATTGCTAGGTTTTCCTAAGGTCTTACTCTGAATTACAAAATTCTGCATCTTGCTTTTATTATTACATTTATTTCCATTATATTATATTCGGCACCGAGTCTGATTGTATAATCTGTATTTACTAATACTGTAGACATCTGGTGTGAATACTTAACTCCCACTGGCAAAACAGTCTATATCTTTACTACAAATACAATATACTATGTGACTTCAACAAATGAAGTGTCAGCCATGTGACAGTTTTTAGATTTAACTGTCAAAAATTTAATGAACAGCAAAGTCCTTAGCCTCATTAAAATGTTTTTTTCTCTATATTATAGAACAAACAACAATAGGGTGATGTTGGCAGTAAACTTATCACTTCCTTGATAGTATATAGTCAAACATGTATTAAAGGCAACCTCAAAATGAATCAGAATCAATAGTGAGAAAACAGGAGAATATGTATCTATTTTATGACTGCTGTAAATACAGATAACTTGTTGAGAAAGGCCACTTCAGTTTCTTCTGGTCTGTGGTGACCATGTGCACAGGTTTGACCATACAACTTTTCATGTCTCCTTAATTCATATGCCCTAGCAAGAGTAGTCGACCAGGAACCAATTTTCTTATCAAACAGAATAGAAGAGACAGTCATTTTAAAATCTTAAATGGTTAATTCAGTCAAGAAAATTTGAATTATTTGCTAGATCATCTAAATTTATAGTTTTAAGAATGCCTTGTGTTTCACAAAGTTTCTATGGCATGCATACAAATAAAGGCTTCAAACGAATAAAATCTCTAAATGCTTATAAAAACCCAATACACTTAAAATAGTTCATGAAAAAAACTAGTTTCATTGATAATCAACTTTTCAAACAAAAGGTTCAAGTGACAGACAAGCTTAAGTAACTTGATGAATTCTAAAATTGAAAAGAAATGAAGGTCAGTTAATAAATGTAATAATATCATTTACCTTTTTAAAAATATCAATATTAGTAAACCTTGTTACACTTGTTTAGTGTAGACTTGTTCACCTTGATAACTTAATGAATGAAGTTTTATTTGTCTACTCATCTCCCAGAGGCAAGAAACTGTCATCATTTCACAACCAATCAGAGTGAGGTATGTTTGCATGTGACATAGGTCACAGCAGCCTTTTCCTGTAGAAATTAATAATAATATGACCCCATAGGTATCTTTATAATGAAGTATTTATAATGTGTATTTATATATAAACATTTTTTACAAATACAATGAAGCACTAGCTGGTGTGCCATTTACAATCTTGACTTACTTTAGGCATTAAAATAAAGATTTAAACAACGACTTTTTAAAAAGGACAAATCATAATCCTCAACAGATGAATGACTAGAGCTCTCATTCAAGGTAAACATACCCCACCAATGAACCTTGACCTAGTAAATGATGCCTTATAGTGTAGAAGGGCACAGGATTTATTAAAATTCAGCAGAGTTTTGAGCCTTAGGGACACTAAATGGACCAATGATTATAGATAATGATATGTATGAAGTTTGAAGGCTATGCAACAATATGGTCACATGCCCTTTGACCCCTAATAGTGACCTTGACCTTGAGCCTGTGTGGTATAGACATGTGTTTTAGGCAGTTTAGGTAATGTAGTCCCATGAATTTTGACTCCTAAATGAGACCTTAACCTTGCACTGTCACAACAGTTAGCTAAGTTCCATCAAAATCCTTCATATTGTTTTTGAAGATAATATTCTTATGATCTTTCATCTCCATGTGTGACCTTGACTTTAAGCAGTCTCGGTATAACAGAATATCAACGTTTGACCAAAGTTTCAGTTTAACTTTATCAAATCAATTGCAATGTCTTGAAAAATAAAAGAAGTACTTCACAACATAAACCGGACATATTGTATCTGGACAATGACAGTTATATTATAGTTACTTAATTGAGGTGACATAAAGACAGAACATTTTCTCTGAGAGTGGAATATTCATACATACTGCTCAAAGCAGAAACTATTTTTATTTAATTAATGATGATAATAATCACAGACTAAAATGATTGATCACAAAAGTTCACAAAGCTGAGCTTAAAACCACTTCACCATGATATAGATTTCTCACAATTTCCATGTTTCAACTAAATAATCTGATTCCACTGTCTTTCATTTACATATCAAATACAGCTTCAAGCATCGGTTTACTATCACTATAACAAACTAGTAGAAACTGCAAGACCAAACTTGAAACTTGTTTCCATTGGTAACAAAAAAAAGTGCTAAATGGCAGTGTGCTTCTGTTAGTTTAGTATGAGGTAAGATGGAATAATGAACATCTTATCAATTACTCACCCTGAAAGTTACAGGTTCAAACCAACAGTTGGAGCAACATTACATGTACTGGGACCTCAATGCTCAGCATTCTAGGAGAGCAGAGGAACGACTCAATAAGTGAAAAACTTTTCATCCCATTTAAGCTTAAGTTAGCATTTAAGATCAATCTCAAAACTGTTCAGACATTATGGTTACACAAAAGATTTCCATACAGCCTTCATATTTGGTTAAACCCGCTAATTCTTGTTTTATAGAGTTATTATGTTTACATTTAATTTGAATCCAAGAAAAGGTTTGTTTAGCTGGATTATGTATAAAGTGTGTTACTTGAATTTCAAAATTCCAAGTTAAATACACTCTCTTCTGTCTGCTTTTATTTCTGAGAAAAGCACACACATATTCATGAAGCCATTTCCCAAAGCAATAATCATCAATTCCAAGTTTGAGTTACTCATGAATAAGCAAAACTGCAGCTGAAGGATTAGGACAATATGGATAATGTAAACATGTTAGGTTTCCAGTATATCACTTATTGTTATTTGAAGTGCAAATATACCAGTAGAACTTTATTTTTGGAGGACTGCAGGGGTTTGACACATAATTACCCATGTTCTTTGGTCAGACTAATTGTATGCTATGACTAGGAATCTAACTCACAAATATATTGTGACAACAGATGTCCTGTGAAGGACAAGAACTCTGTAATTAGTCAAGATAGCATTATAATTCTTGTACACTACACTTTCTCTCATTGTGCTTGACTATTGTATAAAGTTGTAATGAATTCCAACCAACAGATTTCAAGTTATCCTCTGGACAAGGAAAAGTAACAGACGGACAGACCGATTTACCTCAGGGGGACTCCTATATACCCCCCAAACTTTGTTTTGGGGATATAAAAACAATCGATGCTGTAACTTTTGGATTAGGGAAATAGTTCTTGAGCATGACACAATATCTTTTTAACACTTTTGTTATATTATTTCAAAATATCATCATGTATATCTTTTGTATAACAAAGTAATGGCTTTGAAACAAATTCCTGTGACCATGACCTTTGATCTAGGGACACAGTTCTTTTGCATGACACATGGTTTTGTTATGGTTAAACTTTGCCATATTATTTCGAAATACTATGATGTATAACAAAGTTACAAACAATTTTGAAACAATCATTTCTTATGGCTTTAACCTTTGATCTAGGGGCAAAGTTATTACACACGATACATCCACTTGTTATGGCAAACTCTTGTGCCATATTATTTCAAAATACCATGATGTTTTACAAAGTTACGAATAGTAAAAGATTTTCTAACAATCATAATTACCTGTGACCTTGACCTTTGGGCTTGGTTCTCTTACACGCAACACATTATCTTGCAATAGTTAACATTTGTGCTAAATCACTTCAAAATACCATCATACATAACTAAGTCATGAACCAGAAACAAATTTCCAACAAAAAAACAAACAAATATTTACAGACTTTCACAATATTAAAAGAACGGAACTGTTGTACAGATTCAGAAACTTTGATTATAAATGTTGTGTTTTCTGTTTTGTGGGAGCTTATATCAATGTGGGGTGTTATTTTTCAATTGTGATGATCACTTTAAATGGTAATATCACTTTGAATCCTAAATCAAGATCAAACATCTGAATGCTTACCTTGAACCCTAGTATATATTACCTAGATACAACCCTTCAAACACTAATAACATGGTTTAAATCACTGCCTACACAGTTCTGAATGTTAAACAAGAAAAGCTCAGCATCTCTCTCCAAAAGTAAATGCCAAGGTGGCTTGAAAATATCAAGTAAAGGGTGTTCTGGCAAAAGGTAACAAAACATTGTAAAGGCTATCATTGTTGCTGCAAACTGCTTATTCAGCATCTGTGCATGCACATGTTAGAACATGTGATACTTCAGGAACAGAAACAAAGACAAAAAAATGCATAAACTATTTCGATTCTAACGTAATATCATCTTTAATATATACCCAAGATAGTATTATAATGTGGTTCTGAAATAAAATCTACATTAAAATATAAGCTGAAGTGCATATTTTATGTTTTTTGCATACCAGATCAGGGTATCCGCAGTTTTCACCAGGGCTGGAAAATCTTATATTACATACCCCTATGTAATAAGACTTGCTTTAGTTACTTGTGATGTAACGTTATAAACATTGTGATGACACTTCCCCAAACAAAGCATGTTAATATTGCTTGTTTTTATACCATCATGTATTATTTCAAAAAGTTTGCATTTAGAAATCTGTTTAAAGTGAACTTCAGTATGCAAGAAAAAGTTTCTATCATGAGACATTTGGTTAAGATGGAAATATCCGTTATCTCGGGTAACTGTTTTGCATGAACTCAGCAGAGCCTCATTCCCACCAAAACAGATACCCTCAGTGACTGATATTTCGGTCTGAACAGCCTGCTCATGACAGAAACTATTAGTGTGCTACCTTTTTTCATAGTTACTGGGTCAGTCCTCTACGTGTAAGTATGGACTTTGGAGAGTGTAATGTTGGATTGTGTGTAGGGGTGTTGTGTTGGATTGTGTGTAGGGGTGTTGTGTTGGATTGTATTTAGGGGTGTTGTGTTGGATTGTGTGTAGGGGTGTTTTGTTGGATTGTATGTAGGGGTGCTGTGTTGGATTGTGTGTAGGGGTGTTATGTTGGATTGTGTGTAGGGGTGTTTTGTTGGGTTGTATGTAGGGGTGTTTTGTTGGATTGTGTGTAGGGGTGTTATGTTGGATTGTGTGTAGGGGTGTTGTGTTAGATTGTGTGTATGGGTGTTGTGTTGGATTGTGTGTAGGGGTGTTGTGTTGGATTGTGTGAAGGGTTTACTGACTGTATGTTCTATCTATTTTCAGCGGTGATTTTCATTGAAGTTTGCATGCTCTTGCAACTTTATAAACTGTTACTTTTGGCAAGGGGTTAAGGTTTGTGTCATTATTTAAAACTGTAATAAAACAAGAGGGCAATGATGGCCCTATATCGCTCACCTGAATACAAGTCCACTTGCCTAATGGGCAATTTAGACCCCAGGGGCATGATTTGAACAAAGTAGGTGGAAGACCACAAGACAATGTTACATACCAAATAGGTTTACCTATATACGTCTTTGTAATACAAGTGATGCCCTTGGCGGGCCAATATTGACCCCAGGGGTATGATTTGAACAAACTTTGAAGAAGTCTTCTAGGCAATGATACATGCTAAATATCTAATATCTAGGCCCTGTGGTTTTAGAAAAGTTTTTCCTGTATAAGCTTATATAAAATCAACTAACCCCCTGAAGGGGTCAATTTTGACCTGGGGGTCATAATCTGAACAATCTTAGTAGAGGTCCACGGGGCATTTCTACATGCCAAATATCTAAGCTCTAGGCCTTGTGGTTTCAGACAAGAAGATTTTTTAAGTTTTTCCTATATAAAACCAAGTGACCCCTGTCCCCGGGCAGGGTCAATTTTGACCCGGGGGTCATAATTTGAACAATCTTGGTAGAGGTCCTCTAGACAATGCCACATGCTAAATATCTAAGCTCTAGGCCTTGCGGTTTTAGAGAAGAAGATTTTTAATTTTTTTCCTATTTGTTGCCATAGCAACCAGAGTTCTGCATGGAATGAAATTCTTTGAACATCTTTGATAGAGCTCCATGCAAGGAACATTCCTGCAAAGTTTCATCAACATTGGCCCAGTGGTTTCAGAGGAGATGTCGTTTGAAGAAAATGGTGGAAGGACTGACAGACGGACTCCAGATGGAATGCAATCCTAATAGCTCACTCTGGCACTTAGTGCCTGGTGAGCTAAAAAAATGCGAAAGAGCCCTGTTTTCTATATTGTAACACTGTGACAGAAACTGTGAGGCACTGTATGGTCTGTTTGGTTTTACTGTAAATTATCGATAATTAAAATTTTTACGGGGTTTGATTCAGCTCTAACATTGTAATTACACATCTATTAATAATATTGTTGTTAAGAAAAGCGAAAATGTCCAAGTAAATCGAATAATCGTTTTTCGTTTGTTCATCGGGAATCGTGTATCGTTCTTATTGCTCATCATTCAAGATTCATTCATTAGTTATCGTGCGTGCATCGTGCGTTCCGTTTGCGTGTATACACTGTATATGTTCTAATAAGTTACAGGTTTTCATTGGTTTATTAAACAGTTGCTTATCTTAAGGATATAGTCACGGACAAACCTATACATCTCTTTCATAAAACGGCCAATTCCTATTGCACATCCATTTTGCACAGCGTATTTCACTATCAAAATGTACAAAATAATAGTATAATTATATAAAACGAACAAAATGAACTCACTTTTTCATATAAAGTGTGGAACTCATTGTAGCGTCTAAAGATGAACCATGACTTTGTGCCGCTGTTGACTACAACTTTGTACACCTGCAATGATAAACCACCTTTGAATAATTTCCATAGTTTGTTGCGATGAGGTGAGCCTCCGTAAAACTTGATCAGTTTTTCCTCATGTTTTGTTATACTTTCTATATGTGTTGTTACATGCTGTTCTAGAAGTACTGACTCATATGCAAACATTTTAAATGTTTTTTTATGACAAATTTTCACAAATATAATAAGGCGTGTGTTATTTTGGTCAAATAGATCCACTCCATTTTTGCATTTTTGAACATTTCAGATATCTAATAAAAATAAATTTCACACTGTCTCCATCAATGATACAAAGTAAATTATCCGCTGCATTTAGAACAACAATATTTTATAACACTTTGGTCACATTTCCAAAGCAACGTGTGCAACTATTACATATATCCATCTTTATTTCAAGTCTCTACGATACTCAGTCACGTTTTGCATAGTCATATGACAGAAAAGTAATCAGCCTCACAAAATATAATTCCAATGTTACAGGAGATTTTCATTCAATGTGTTGACAGTTCTGCTTCATTCAGACTCCAATCTCCAAAAGCAGAAATATTATTTATATTGAAATCTGCTTGTCTTTTATTCTCAGCTTACAATAAATATGTCAAACAACATCTGTCACACCCAAGACCTTGAAAGTACAATGTCTTTGCCTTTATGTAAGACAATGTAGTGCAAATATCCCATTAAATAGCTGTAACAGTAGGGTACGTGCCAACTACGGTTATATTCAGATATAGCTCTTGATCAAATATTTTCATCTGAAATTATTCTTATCTCATCTTTCCTGAAATATCTTCATCATCTTGATAAAAAAAGATAACAAAGCAAAGCAGAATATTGTATTTTGCCAATACAAAAAATTCTCTCATCTATTTAAATAAATTCCAATTCAAAACAAACTAAAGTAGCAAGACAGAAGACTGTATCAAACAGACACTGTTATAAAACAGTGGTTACTGTGCATGCAGGAAGATTATAAACAGCTAGACAAAATGCATACTTTATTTGCATTTCCATAGAGTCATGTCTCAGTTTATTTCTAGAATGTCAAGTGAATAATATCAACTCGCTGGAGATGCAAGTGGGATTACAGCCAACATTTTCTAAGACCAGCTCAGTAATTGTAAACCACAAATGAAGAAAATGCAAGCATGCATGAATATCGTCTATTCAAAATACAATTCAGAGGCTGGTTGTCAGGAATTCTAATCAAGGCAACAAGGGGACCGTAAGGCCCCTATGTCACCCACCTGAGTAAGATTTCCCACCCAAGTACAATTGCCTTATATGATAAGGTCAAGGTTAGTGTCAAAGAGACCCCCCTAAAGTACACCACACTCAAACATTATGATAGGAGCTGCTACCAAGTTCAGTATCTATATGTATATCGTTAGAATTACAGCTAAATCAAGGGCATGTAACTCAGCAGTCTCACCTACACAATACTGTCACCCCACATAGATCAAACTTAGCCATACTAAAATAATAACCAGCACTGGGGTGACTAACTCAAAAGCATTGTAAGCCTTATTCCTCAGTCACACTACACCGTAAAGCGTTAACGGACGCCCAACGTATAGAAAAATTGCGGCAGAAAGTTATCTGGTGATAAAAGGCATCCTCCGCTACTGCTTGGTGCTCTTGCGATCGGTGTATGGGCGCATAAAACGGACAAAACGCACAATGATCGCACGATCAACGCACATATACGGGACCAAACAACGTTCAATTAACGGACATCACCGTGCTGGTAACAGACTTGTACCGCATAAAACGTAAGCGCAACGCATGAGAAACTGACAAAACGTTCTTGGAATGTTTGAAGAATGCATTTCTACCACTCACTTGACGGACAAAACGGGTATAAAGAGTCCGATATTTTTTTTGTTCCGGTACAATAGTTTCCGCTCGCTCAGACATCACACGTGCTGAAGTTATTCCAAAATGCCAAAAGCGAAGTTGTCCATTAGATGTACAGTAGCAATGCGCTGGTATGCCTTTTGTTCGTTACTCGTGCGTTCCTTATTCTATACTTGGTTTGCATCAGTTTTGTCCGGAGGACCATCGTTTCACGTCCGTTATTTATCAGTTCCTATGCGTTCCTTGTTAGTTATCGTTCGTTGAACATACGTTGCATGGCATGAAATGAAACGCATACGAACGGACACGAACGGATTGAACAATTTTGTTATACGTTCGCCGTCCGTTAACGCTATACGGTGTAGTGTGACTGAGGCATTAAGTTGATCTTAAAGTCACCTTAAGACTATCATAAGCATTTTTTTCAACTCAAAAGCCTCGTAAATTACGGTGTCACCGTAATTCTCACCTAAACTAAAAGTGTCAAAATCAACCCCTTAACATCATGATAATTATAGTTAACTACTTAAGGAACTAGCTTCTCTGAATAACAATTCTTACATAAAATAAGTTCTGTTTGCTTTAAGTGTATATAAGCCTTTACGTCATCTTTAACCCACATTTTTCAAAATAAGTATGATAAAAGATGTTCGTATAGTTATGTTATATTCAAGTCTGGTTGCCACCACTACCTTGTGACAATAAATGTGCAAGTCTGGACATGCATTATGGACTGTTTTTTGTTTTATTTAGTGTAGCAGAGACTTTGTTGTTCCAACAAGTTATTTTCTGGAAACGCTTAATTGAATGTTCTATGTGTAGGGTCAGCATCAATTATTAATACACCAGAAACACAAATATTAATGAGGTCATTAATCGGTGATAAATGTAGAAGAAAAACTGTAGCTTGAAAGAAAATAGTAACAGAATAAGAACACTATTGCCAATCCCTCAGCACTTTGATGACTATGCAAATTAATAACTATTAATTTTTTACATACAGCAAATTACTTTGGCACAATCTTGGGTCACATCCAAGTTACTGAGAGGTTTGTTACACTGTGTGGTCTTTAAGTCATCTATGGGAGATGTCCCAATGCATTTCTAGGTGGCAATTTCCTCTCTCCTAATTAATATCACATGGATTATCTTAAATAAGTAAACATTTACCGCTAGACATTATCAATATCTTGGCTTCAATGCCATCATCAAGCTGGGGAAATAATTTTCAGAGGAAAACATTTAATCATAATTATTATACAGTGTATGCATGATGACGGTCTTTAATGAAATTGGCCGAGTTGGGTGTGAAATAAGATGAAATAAGGACAATGAATGGTGTCTTACTCTCATTGAGGTACCTAAAGCTGTTATGAGACTTTGTACACTGTTTTATATAGACAGTGTCTGAAAAACTGTTATCAAGCAATCAATGTAGTAAAACCAGACAACCAAAGGGCCATAATGGCCCTTAAATTGCTTAACTGATAAGTAGGTAAAAATGTCATGATAAATGTCAGCCTTTGACAATTTTGTAACCTGCTTGCAATTAAAACTGTACAGTCCAAATTTCATTACTGTAGCTTCAAAGAAGCAGGTCAAAAGGTCAAGATCAATTTTCCCAGTTTCATTTATGGTCTAGAGATCATCAAGACAAACATTCTTCTAAATTTTCAAGATGATTGGGTGTCAAATGAGAGCTCTTGTGTGTCAACAAGCTTGTTCTACTATTTGATATGGTGACTTATTTTTTGACCTCACATGACCCAGTTTTAGACTTGCCCTTAAAGTTCATCAAGACAAACAATCTGACTAACTTTCATGATAATCAGGACTTAAATCTGGCCTCTTAGAGACTGTTCAAAAGGTATTTATAAAAGACATTGGCTTTGTGACCTAGTTTTTGCCCCATATGACCCAGTTTTTAACTTGACCTGAAATTCACCAAAACAAACATTCTGGCTAATTTTCAAGATAAGTAGGTATGAAATGTGGATCCGAGAGTTTCACAAGTTTTTAATGATTTGATCAGATCAACTTATTTTTGATTAAACATGACCCAGTTCCAAAAACTAGCAATCCCAATAGCTCAACATGAGCTCAGGTGAGCTAAAAAAAACATATGTACTCTTCTAAAATCAAACTTTACAACCAAAAACAAACACCTCAAAATCAGAAACAGTAATCATACAGTCGTAAATATCATGCATATCAAGTTTGAGGACCACAGCCCCAACAATTCTTTTAGCTATTGATCGTAAACCATTTTACAGTCCAAGGTCACTGTGGCATTGACCTTTGACCTGCCAAACTGAAAATTATCAAGGGTCATCTACCAGTCACAACAAACCCATATACCAAGTTAAAGCTAAGTGCCTGACCTACTGACCTAAAAATCAACAGGGGTTATGACAAACCTGTAAACCAAGTTTAAGACTCAGAAATCATTGTACTGTCCAAGGTCACCGTAATCTTGACCTTTGATCTACGACCCTCAAAATTAATACTGGCCATTTACCAGTCATGACCAGATTGCAGGCTAAGTCTGAGAATTCTAACTCTAAAGCAAATATCATCCAAACCATTTAGTCTATTGAACAACTGATACAATCATTAATGTTGTCTGCACTGTAGGGCATTCAACTCTGATACATCTTGGAGGAACCTGCAATATTAACAAGAGATGTCTCTATCAGCCGACTGGATTATTCAAGAACCTGCAATATAAACAAGAGATGTCTCCATCAGCACACTGGGTTATTCAAACCACCTTATCTGTAAAATTCTGTCAAAAGGGCATAGACTATTTTTAAAGTTAATTTCCCAAAGCTCCATGAAGCTTCAAATCAATCCCATGAGTGATTACAAAGAGACATAATTATGCATGACTTAGTAACTTGCACAAAACACAAGAACCTAATTATTTAAATTGAACAGGGCCCATAAAGCAAGACTTATCTTATCTAATTGTTTAATTTAAAGTGATATATATGTGCAAGCAAAACTTTATCAAATTGTCAATGTCAAAATATGGCAAACATATTGCATGATGTATTAATGTAAATAATGAAATATTGAGAACTTTTTTTTTTTGCTGCAAGAGCAGTCTTTCATTAATTCATTCATCATTTCCCTGTTCAGAACTTCCTGGAAACTGTTCAACATTGTTACAAAAGAGAGAACAAGCAGGATCAGTTGTTCATGGTCTTGTGAACTGAACCAATCAAAAATTGCAAAAGTTTTCTGGTGAATTCAAAGTGATTTACAATAAATCAGATGTGTTATCTTGTTTGATACTCTTGAAAACTGCTCATTGAAGAGTTGAGGTAAACATTTATTAAACAAAATCTTTCAGCCCTCAAACACAAAACTGATATAATAAAGAAAATTTGTGATGCATGCTTCCATGTAACAGCTATATACAGCTATAACATTTACTGATTTATCAGTTTAAATAGATACGTTTTTGAAGAAACAAAATATTTTTGAAAAATATGAGCCAGCCGCTTGAAGAGACTAGTGAAGCCCCAAACTGATCCCATAAATAGTTACTGAGATGTAAAGTCCCAGGATCACTTTAAATAAAACTGATATAGAAAAATAAATTAACTTATAGGATAATGATAGAACATTGTTCTATCATTTTTGCTTTGGGCAAAGACACTGATACCTCAGTCTACCTAACTGTGAACAGGTAGCAGTGATGAAAACTTGCTGCCTTTCTCTCACGAACTTGATGACATCTAGAATGAGTGTTCGAGAGTGATTTAATAAGCTACAGAGCTTTCTTCGTAATAGAACTAAAATAAATTTGTATTAACTATAAACTGAACCATGTTCTGTTCATTCTAAAACAATGTTGACATATGCCTTTTGTTCGTATCCAAGTTGTTTCTTCATGAAAAACAGTTGCCAGAAAGCTTTCCTTTTTTTTGCAGTACCATTGAAGTAATACTGTGCTATATTTCTTACGAATATTTATCAATTCAAAATGTTAAGTTAGGAATGTTTTAGTACAAATAAAGGTAATTTCCGCTGGTAATCTTTCTTCATAAGATAAGAGCCACTTGTAATTGTGCTCCTGGGACTTTACCAATTTCTTATAGTCAAACATGGTCTGTAATTTATATATAATTCCAACTTAAACAATCATTCTAACTTACAATTTGTTACCCCTAAAGTATTTGTCCAGATTTCACCCTTAACCCCTCAAAGTAGTTTTTCAATTTTAAAGTCTGAGTTTTGTATCTTGATTATTTAATACAGCTGAAGAACTTAGAGGGCTTTCAAATAAATTGTAACAGTAGTTACGGCTACAGTAACCCCCATGCAAGGACCTTCCTTGATGACAATCAAATTGACAAGTTAAAAAGAGAAATGTCTTTCTTATACCTGCTATCAAAATAAGAGATTCAACAATTTCAACCCTGATTTTATCTCATTTTGTATTATATATATTGATAATGCACATGGGAAATTAAAAGATCAAGAAACTCAGTCAAAGCCATTAGGTAATGACATAAAGTATACATAGTCCCACAGCAACATATCATCATTATATAAATGCTGCATTCTTGATTGATTTATTCTGTAAAAGAAATAACAAGAGGGCTATATTAATGGCCCTGCAGTTTAACTGATCCCCTGAGTACTATTGCTTTGAAAGACATAGAATTCATCATAACATTATATTCTGACTAATTTTCATGATGACTGGGTACAAAAAGTTGCCTGACTAGAGTGTACATAAGGTCTTCTATGATTTCATACCAATTACCACTCACACATTTTGTACTTCCACTAAGACTCTTCTTTCCCTAAACATGAAAGCTGGTTATTAATTTTCTTACATCCTTGTAAGGAAGCCTATTTCATGAACAAGGTCTGCAATAACTTCCTGCTTTAGCTACATAACAATACAGTCTGTCATTTGTCAAATTAATGTTCCTGAATAATTCAGTCTTTTCCAATTAGTTGTGTTAAATCACCGTGTCTAAAATTGTCTGCTTTACGATGCATTGTTCTTTGCTAATTACTGCTCAGTTTCTGCTTTTGGAAACAGTGTTCGACACCTCTAAGACTTAAACAAATGCTGTAAGCACACGCAGCAGTTAGCAGGGTAAAAACCTACAAAACAAGCAAATTTAAAGAATCCATATGCTACAGAACAAAAACTAAACAAGTTGCTCAAGCTGAGTTTTAAGTGGCAAACAGTTGTGCTTATAACGCTGTTGCTTTAAATGTTTGCTTCTTCTGAACATTAAAATTGGTTCTTTTTGACTTCTTATATAACAAGAGCTGTCGCATGACAGCATGCTCGACTATTCGAAAGCTTGTCGGTAAAATGGTTTTTTTTTGTCTAAGAACAGGTGTATTGTGTAATTGTCTATAA
>JAUMHA010200158.1:0-16082 GCA_032359765.1 Saxidomus gigantea | reverse complement strand
ACGCTCGGTATACTTTTTGACGTAAATCCGGGTATAAGATTGCAAAAACAGTGAAAAATAAAAATGGTAATCCACTGATTCAAAACTGTGGATTACCACTTTTATTTCACTGAGTAAAATATAATTCACTGGAAAACATAAAATAAAAAAAATAAAAATCATATAATGACCATGCTTATAGACATCCTTTAAAGTGTCTTTATCAATTTATGTCGGATGAAACTGCCCCGAACAGTCCTTATCATGTACAAATAAGTGATGTATAACAATTGCAAATTTCCATTTTCAAAATGTGTGTCACACAGTTTGTGATATTGCTGTATTACGAGGATTGTTCAAATATGAATGCATGTAGAACGTTATCTCGCTCAATAATGCGAAAATCAGAAGGAAATCAAGATTATTGGGTAGATAAACAAGTAAGCTTTACATTGATACCACAACCATTAAAATCCGTTCACTTTACATGTAGCTGTGTCTACGCCGTTGAAATACGGTCCAACATTACGAATCGTTGTATTCTTGGCATAGGGTGTAAAGATAATTTTGATGAAATATGTTCTGTTTATGAGCATAATGAAATGTCTCTTTCGACAGTTATTCGTTGGTTTAAGAAATTCAAATATGGGTTAGTTTCAACAGAAGATGCACCACGTGCAATTCTGAAACGTAATTTGAAAATGAGAAAGATCTGTGCTAGATGGATTCCCCATCTGTTGACAGATGAGCAGAAAAAGGCACGCATGCAATGCGCAAAAATGTTGTTTAAACAGTTTCCAAAGTACTATGCACGGGCTTTTGCAAATGTCATGGGTTCACTTTTTTTAGCCCAAACGAAAGATTCAGAACAAAATATGGACAACAAAGTCTGGCAAAAGACCATGCATTGCAAAGCGACTATGAGTGTCAAGAAGGTAATGTATGCCATATTCTTCACAAATCAGGGTCCTGCCATTCAGGTTGCTGTACCTAAAGACAAATCCGTAAATGCGAAGTTTTACAAGACTAAAGTTCTTCGAAAACTGAAGAAATATTTCGAAAATCGAAGACCTGCAACTGGTTTGGCCAATGTCAGATTGCTACATGACAATGCGTCATCGCACAAGGCGTCTATTGTACAATACTTTCTGAAGCAGGAAAAGGTTGTTGCGCTCCCTCACCCTCCGTATTCGCCTGACCTTGCCCCGTGTGACTTCTTTTTGTTCCCAATGCTCAAAAAATACCTTTCTGGTCGAAAATGTGTCCAGCGCAAACACCTCGGTTCTGCAATATCCCACTGTCTTCATAGTATACCTAGAAAAGACTATGACAATGCCTTCAAGGATTGGATTAGAAGACTGAAACTTTGCATATCTGTTCGAGGTGAATACTTCGAGGGGACAAAATAAAATTATCATTGAAATCTATCAAGGATACATTTCATGTGCTTAGATGCATTCATATTTGGACATTCCTCGTAATAGGATCAACTTATCTCCAAAATTTACCCATAAGGATTGATGGTACTGTACTGTTATAGTCAGGAAACATCAGCTTGTAAATTCAAGACACGTTTCTTCGTTTATAGCACATCTCGTACTGTAGCATATCATTTGCAATCATCAGTTTCAATCTTATTTTACAAGTCACTTGTCGTTCAAGAAAAGCTGTTCTCTAATTGTTCATTTTGTTTTGTGTCTCATCACTTTTTAGGTTATGAATATTCTGACCGTAATCGCATTTTTCTGTTGTCTGTATGAGACTTTTGGCACATCCGCGTTTACTTCCTAAATTCAAAATAGTAACGACTGACATTTATTTTTGTTCGAAATTAACCGTCGCATTCAAAAAGCATATACACAGGCTATGGTAACTTCGTTAGAACGATTTACAAACCCAGCGTCGTCTGCATTGTGTTAACTTAGAATCAAAATCAATATACATATAGTTTAAATTGTAACATAACAAAATACGATATTTGTATAATGTGGTAGCTTTTGGTAGTAAAATACAACCTTTTATACAGTATCATCAATGACTAAAACCTTTCACTATTGTGAAGATGTTGGGCTTGCTAAATCAAGCAAGATAAGAAGTTTTTTAAATTTTGTTTAAGAAAGCTATCAAGGATATACAGTATACTTGATATAACCTCCTCCTTATACATGTAAGAGGTTGAGAGTAACATGTTTTAATATTGCAAATGGAAAATAATTAAAGTTAAAGATTTACCGTTTTCTCCATTACGTTGTTTGTAATAAATTTTATAATCGATATTTCAATTTGCTGAAATTGCTTCTTTCTTATTTGCCTATTCCATTATAGTCAGGAAACATCAGCTTGTAAATTCAAGACACGTTTCTTCGTTTATAGCACATCTCGTACTGTAGCATATCATTTGCAATCATCAGTTTCAATCTCATTTTACAAGTCACTTGTCGTTCAAGAAAAGTCCATATTGATGGCGCAAGGTCACTAGCGGATTTTGTTCTATAACGTGACCAGAAATTTAGAACAAGAGAGCAAAAGTACTATAACATTTTCACCAGTTTTCTCTTATATGCAGATAAAAAACTGTTAAATAAAACAAAAATTTAAAGTATAGGCTTTGAGCTAAGTGAAAGCTGTAATAAACTAAATAGTCCTGATATTGCTATATACAATGTAATTTTGTGTTTTATGTCCATTGACCAGACTTTTGTTATAACTTGACCCCAAATAATAGAAAAGGTTTCGATTACTAACTCATTTAAACGTTCCCTATCGTTTCCGCTTCCAAGGTGCTAAAGTTGTTAAGGTATTTAAGTTAATATGTTTGCCAAATATCAGTGAGATCACATTCCACGAAACCAAGCTGGTACTTTAGCTGATGCTTCCGGAAAACTTTTATGAAAATCCAGCAAGGAGTAGAAATGAAGCGCGGACAATAATCTTTTGTTTTCAGGTCCCTGTGACTTTGACCTTTGAGCTTGTGCCCCGAAATCATAATATGCACGACTATACTTTATACTACTGCTTCCTAGAAAGCTTTATGAAAATCCTATAAGTTTTGGGGAAGAAGCGCTTACAAGATTTTTCTGTTTTTATGTCTCTGTGACATTTACTATTGAGCTAGTTACCCCAAATCATGATTAGCACCACTTCATATTGAAGCTTCCGACAGTGTTTTATGAAAATTAAGGTTGTTGAAGAAAAAATGCAGAAATGATTATACTGAATATCAGGATGTCATCAAAATGATTGATCATCTAAGTACGCCAAAAGTATTCAAAGTCCTATAACTAAAAAACTAATGAAGAGAAAAATCCTGCATTCGTATTTACGAAGCGATTTGGACGTTGGGTCGTGTTGATTAGTTCTCCAATATTATACCTTTAGGACTCTATTATATTTTACACAAAAAAAACACGTGAATATAACTGTTGTATTTTTATGCCTTGTCCATTCGACCTCAGCAGAACTTTGCTTTGTCATAGCTTCATGGAAGTATTTGAGAACGTAAGATGTTCCTAAAATGTATAATTACGTTCGAAAACGCTCTGTCATTAATTTAAAACAGTAGATTTATAGCGTTAACGCCTGTTCGTTTTTTCGTTTTATAATATCTGCAGAATCCCGAGGGATGGTTGTACACGAATCCGTTAGGGCGAGGTCATGAACATATCCCGAGGGTTTCTGTAGGTCTAATAACATGTAAACAAATTTGTTAGCGCTATTCTAGCATCAAAAATAATAAAAAATAAGAATGAAACGCTCTATTGCTACGACGTTCAATAATGTCCGTGTTGTTTACGTAATATTTATGACGTCACCAGCGTTTTAAGCCCGGCACTGTTAACGCCGTACTTGTTGAAAGATTTGGAAGACAGGTCCATTGTTTACAATGACCCCGTAATGCACATTTTAAATGAAAACGGGTTATAACGGCGCGTGAATCTCCACATTTACACACATTTTTCTTGTTAAAACACCGGCAAAATTGGCAAAAACAGAACATTCTATGCTAGAATAGTTAGTAATGATTTCATTGACCTTATATTGTTCTTTTAAAAAACAAATCATGAAAAATGTGGCGAGTCAACAATTTTATTATCAATTGTTTATAGTCCCTTTCTCCCTAGTGAACTCGCCAATGCATACTGGAACCAAACAAAATTTGAAAACCAAGAGAGTTTTGTTTTACCTGACTATAATACCCTGTCACTTTTGTCCAAATATGATGACTATTTGGCAAACTTGTGTAAAATGCCAGTAGCCAAAATAAGTGTGTGCCAGTTTGCAGACAAGACACGCGTTTCCAGCGTAAATTCGTGCTTGAATCACTTTGCTTCGTAGTTTTCTTTTTTGGTGTTATATCATAATAGAAGAGAGCTGTTTTGTAGAACAATCATCAATCAACAATGTGTTTAAGTCTTTTACGATTCAAATGCAGTAGGTGTTTCTGTGTTCAACCGGTTATTAGTTTGTTGTTTTCATATGACAGTGGCAAGGTATTCATCACGTACAATACAATTAGATATCTCATCGAGGTATTTTTATACTGGGCCATAGTGAGTATTACATGCCATAAAACGCTCTTAAAACGCCCAGTTATTGTCATTTCCGTACAATTGCATGTTGTTTTGTGTCTGTAAAGCGATCAGGTACTGTGTTTGTGACATCTCATTAAGTTGTTACATTCACAATATTAAATAACTTGCCAATATCGGGGATTCTTTGTGTTATTTGTTTTTAATTGTCAATGTATGTTTTCTTATATGATGGTATGTGTATATTATATTAAATGGTCATCAGAGATTACCAACTTGTTAAGTTTACAAACTCACGTAAACACGAAGTATTGGGATGGTTTCTTGGATTTGTGTCTATCTGGCGTCCGCCGTGTGTCTGCTAATTTGTTTATATTCCATTAGTCACATTTCTTGAACAATATTACTGGAAGAAATGTATGTAATTTGGGTAAAGTTTGATAAGTCTAAATCAACGTAGTACAAATCTAAAATAGTCATTGATTTGATTAGGTTTTCAGTTAAATAAGACTGGAGCCGTTAGTGATCGTGCAAACAGTAGACAAACCAGTTTGTTTAGAACTCCTTCTTTCATAACAATCGTGTTAGCTGACCTTATTTTCGAATGTTTTAAATGTTTATTGTCAAGTTCAAGTTGGGTAAAGGGCTAATTCAGGCTGTTATGCTCAAGATTAAACAGAATGTTTTATTTAATCTTGTTGACAGTCTTCTCATGCAGTTATATCTAAACTTTGGTGAAACTAGTATTTTCCAAATTTTGAACTCAATATGACTATTGATATCATGTATAGACTAATGAGCGTGTGATTAAAAACCCATTGTTTTCCGCTTTTTACAACCTAAAGCAACCCGTATGGATCGTTTTCACAATAATAAATAGAATTTGCATTGATATAGGTTCTAGGACAAAATTAAATTTCGGCTAAATCTTATTTAAATTTAGTAATTGCTTGTTAACAGAACGCTTTTAAAAATGTCCGTTTTAAACTGTTTATAGTGTAGCACCTTTTATGTCTTTGATATACAATGTTTATTGTATTATTATTATTATTATTATTGTTACTAAGACGACGGTTGTGCCTTTAATTGTGTTGTTATATTTATTTTGTTGGTGTTTTCGTAATAGAAAATAATTACATAATCAAATACGATCTTCGAAATAAACACTTTTATTACTTCTCTTAACTGTTACGTACGAGCGTAAATTCACACAGAAATCAGAATGTATCTTCGGAAAGAGTTCCGAGTACAAAACGGAAATAATGTCGCAGTTTAAACAATAAACGAAATTGATTATTGTAAATCGAGTTTTCTGTGCCTGACTATTTCTGACGCATCTATCTAGGACCAGGAAATAAAAGGCAATATGTCTTTTTATAGCAGCTGATTATTGTTTAGCTTTACGGTTGTCATAAAAAACAGCTTGATTGCTTTTGCAGAATAGAACATATCTTTCTTCTTATGACGTCATTAGGTTGATATGGTGTGCAAGAAACAGACTGATTCGGAATTTTTATCATTCAAAGCAGACGATAAACACAAAGAAAATGTTATAGTTTCTGTTATTCAATATAATATGGGAATATTATGTGACAACTGTAATGCTTTCAAGCTTGTATAATCGATGGCTCCTGTCTGAACTGTCATGGAACATATGGAAATGCAGTAATTCAAAATAGAATGTGTGGAAATTGATACTTTAAATTATCATTTTTATACACAAGCCGAATCAGCAAAACTATTACACTGAATGTCAGATTATCTTCACTAGTAAAAACATATTTATATTATAAACTTTGAATAAAAACTTAAAGCGAAATATTGCGTTATTTCTTTTGAAGCGATGAGGAAATATTTTTATAATTCTACATACGTCGCCTCTAGAGCCAGGTCACATATTTCTGCCCCTTCTTGGGCTGCACCAGACATGAGTGAGTTGTTGTGCAGTTGTTATTTTCATTGTCGCCTTAAATAGATACAAAACAGTTACAAACAATTACAGACGAAATTCGAGAAAACGTTATAAGTTAAAAACAATCTTAATGAATACTCTCTTACTCTAAATATCTACACGTTTGAAGCAGGAAACACTATTTCACAATAACGTATTAAGTATTAAGTGAATGGAAATCAACGCAATTGAAAATTACATATCAGCCTCTTATATACATATAGGGGATAATTGTTTGCACCTTTTTACACCAAATTATCTGACTACGGAATGGAACGAGAACGATTTCTATGAGGTCTGATTAATCTTCTGTTATAATATTGTATTAATTTACTTAATGCGCTTAATTCGGTTGCAAAAGTAGAGTGTTCTGATGCATAATCCGTGCAATCTGCAAACATGATATAAAGTTTGGTTAAATGGCACTGCGTGACTTTAATCCAAAATTACAACGCCTGTCAAAGATATTGATGAGATGCTGTCGTCAAGCACGCGGTTATTTTAATATCCGCCATGACTATTCATAACGTGCTATCCATTTATTTCCTAAGAAATAGTCTAGTGCATTTAATTGCATTCTATACACGTGCCTAGGTACATGAACTACAGACCAATATAAATACAGAAAGTACAGACGATATAAATACAGTAAAATTCGTTTTAGCGCCAATCTGCACGTATTTACATATGTGGTCGACATTGGCTGCGTTTCTCATTAGCTCACCGGCTTTGCAAGAGTAAGCTTTTCTAATGGATGACTCTGTCTGTCGTTCGTCGTCCGTCAACATTTTGATTCAAACGACATTTCCTCTGAAACCTCTGGGCCAATATTGATGCAGGGATGTTCCTTGCATGAAGCTCGACCAGAATTGTTCAAAGAATTCCATTCCATGCAGAACTCTGGTTGCTATGGCAACAAATAGCAAAAACTTTAAAAATCTTAGTTTTGCATAGGCTTATATAGGAAAAACTTTAAAAAAATCTTCTTCCCTGATACCATAAGGCCTAGATACGAATGCAGGTCTGTACCTTGGAATGTGAATGAATCATTATAATAAACATTCGTAAAGAGATTTGCTCTTTCTTACGTCTCCATAAAAGTATAATTCCTTTCCTGAATGAAAGCTAGATTCAAGACTCCCTTCAATGGGGATGGGATGTGGAAAGGGGTGTATTTAGGTTGATAGTAGAAATAGTCATCATAAGATTGTTTTAGCAAATTACATTTAACTTTTGATTACCGGTTACAGTGAAATATAATTTTAAAGCTTTTACATAAGACATATAATAAAAAATCGGTAAAGAGTGGTTTAGTCAATCCTGACGATGTCATCGCAACAAAAGTATGGGTTTTGAAACCTTAAAACATAAAGTACAATGATTATATTATAGGTAAATCCTTATTGTCAATAACATTTTAGAATGACGTTTGAACAGCCGATCATAAGAGGGCTTCAAATTATCACACAGAATTTGCAAGAGGAATTACGGGCATATTACAAACCTGTTGCCATCTCCGGAAGTAATAAGTAACACATCGTTTTGTGAACTCTTAACATCTGGAAACACATGTCAGAAAGTTAAGCTTTAGCTAAGTAAGAGTGAAAATATATAAGCATGAAACCAAGATAGAAGATTGAAGATTTTTTGACAATTTTTTTTTCCGGTTCTTGTTAAAGTTTTGTTTACCAGAATACCCTTGATAATGTTTATTACCGTACTGAAAGTAGAAATGATCACATAAATCAAAGAGCCCCATTCAAAATCCATTAGTAAGATGGAAAGTAATAGGCCGCAGACAAACTAATAGCAAAATTTTCCTTTCTCCTTGATTAAGCAATGTTTCGTCTTGCGAACAAATCTAGACAGAATTTGCTTGAAATAAATTACAGACCCTGATAAGCGTTCATTTTATTGACGTGTTTTCAGCCGAGCAAACATTTTTGTCTGTAAATTAAATTTTATTAAAAGGTCATTCTTTTATTTACTGGAATCAGCAGAAGGATAGGCTGCATCTATCTTTTCTGATCGTGAGGAAGAAACATCAAGTTTCCAAATCAGCTCTGTAGATTTTGACAAAAAGGAATCATGGTGAGAGCGAGACAGTAAAGAGTCTCAAAGTCCATCCTACAGTGAAAAAAAACCAGTGAGGTTTATTGTTTTTTATGGCTGTATTGTTTTATTTTCTTCGATGTTTCTAGGTATGATTTGTGATGTACAAATAGTGATATTTGTATTATTTGTCAAAATGTAGCTTCAAGCTATTAAAGAACTTTGTGTTATTTGCGCATAAGCAGTAGAAAAGTTATCTGGTGCGACTTGATTAAGTCTGTTTATCAGGAATAGTATATTTTGCTTTCGAAACTTTAGAAATGCAGTCTAATTACATTTCCCCCCATTAACTATTCCAATTGTCTGATTCATCACCCAGCACCATGGAGTAAGCAAAATTGCCTTCGAACAGATTATATTGAAGCCACGTGGGGATGATGAACCAGTTTTTATGCAACTCCACAAAGTTCAAATAACAGTCTGATTTTCGAAGCCGTCTGTATTAGTTGAAAGGTATGCTGTTGTGTCTACGCATCGTCATATGGTTTATTGGTGAGGCGCGAATTTGTCATTTTTATCATATTTAGGGCCCAATAAAACCACTGTTTTTGCGCACTATTTATATGGAAACAATAAGGATTTATATTACCGTTATCAAGACATAAGCAGTTGAGTATATTACCCCAACCACCTGCTTATTATTTATGTAAAATATCTGCGTACTTTTTATCCAGACACACACATCCTTTACAATCTTTGTAATTTCTGTTTCAGCTTAAGGATAAAAACAAATTTTAAAAATCGATTTATGTAAACTTTTAGGGAAGATGTTAGATTGTTTTTATATAATGCAATGAATATAAAAACCTTATGATTGATTTGTAGAACGTGTGCCTGTTAAACAAAGTAGTTACACATTATTGAAATCTTAGATAATACAGTACTCAATCATTCTGTATACATTTTGTTCAGTTGAATTCTTTAAATTTCCTTTTAAAGTCAACGGCAACACATGCTTTTAGAAGTATGTACTTCCTATAGAGAGTTCGGATGTTTGTTTTTAAAGTAATGTTTCATTATATTAACGTCATTAGCAATGTCATTAGCAAACTTTTTAATTGTAATTTAATTTACGGCACGCGAGACAACCTAGTCTAATTATAAAGTGACCGAAGTGCATGGAATCTTATTCTTTAGTACTTTTTGAGTCATTTATGTGTGCTTAAGAGTCTTATCATAGTTATGAGCGTCCGCAAATGGCATACAGTCCCACTAGCACATTCGTTAAGGCAATAATATTTTTCTCAAATCGTCCTTTTAAGAAAGAAATAACCCATTAAAGAATGACTAGTTGTACAGGTAACTTCTGTAGAAAGCAGTTGGAATATGAGACCTATTGACAACTTCATTAGACGATCACACACTGCTAGATGAACGTCTCGCTGAAAGACCGTAGTCTTTACGATTTTATGCTCAAATTACCCTCGTATTTGCAGAAGGCATTATTTATGAGAATATTTCTGAAATTTATCGATTTGCAGAATATTTGTTTTTATATAATATGTTTTTATATCGCAGTTAATGTATCACTTTATGGAAATTCATATTAAGTTTTGTTCCTTAGATTTCTGGTAAATAATTTATTCCATAATTATCGCAGTTGCTATGCGGTTTGCACTCATACGTATTATCTATTTATTTCTATCGTATGATGTAAAATGAAAACAATGTCAAGTTTTCCGTTGACGAATTTCTTCAGCAGTAAATGTGAAATGACAATGATTGATAGTGCTTTGAAAAATGTCATCTGAAACTTTAACGTATTGATCTGCATTTTTCACTGACATTTGTCCACTGGCCTACGTTTTTTATTCACAATAAATTTCAATTAGTTTTACTATTTGATTACAGAGTGTGCTTTACAGGTTCCGAAATATATTTGAAATATCAACTTGAATATTTCAGACCGGTCTCCTGACTCTCCTTACATAGTGACGCGTATTTGAACATTTAAAATTTATGACTTCTTATGAAACATTGATATAGTTATGGTTACCTAAAGATATCGAGCTGTATCTGTCATAGTAATGTAAATGCTTAACGTCATATGAGATTTTTTAAATCCTGATTTTGTCATTTGGAAACTTAAAATTCAGTTGCAATTCAGCCCAATGTTTGCAATTCCCCCTTTGATAATCGAAATAGCTCTATAACATTGTCCTTTGGGAATATAGACATCAGATTGTGAATAATTTACTTTAGTAACGGAATTTTTGCAAATGTAATCTCCTTAAACATGCTATGGTAAAATGATTCTGTCTGAAGGAATAACATCATGTCACATGTCAAATATCGTAGGGTAGAAAGTACAATAAATGGTAAGCTTGGAAAGAATTTTATCATAACTCAAAATATAACAACAAAAACATTTTTAAAACCTTTTAATTGTGAATTTTTTATATTACAAACTTTAAGAAAACTCTCAAACACAATGGCAGATTACCGAATGCGTACTAGTAAGCAAGGCATGAAATCATACTGTTTCTATAATTGTCAGTCTCGTTTTATGCATCTAGCATAAACTTAACAAAATTGACTTAATTCTGGAAATATTTACACCTAATTTGCGAATGATAGTTGATGCAAAATTTACAAAACAAATCGGGCGGCTATGAAGTTATTTAAAAAAACATTATTTAAATCTTTTTTAGCAAATTATTTTCACAGGTTTTCCCATATACATGTAGTCTAAATAAATTATGTATCAACCAGAGCATGGTAATTTTTGATTCAAGGGTCACGAATTGAACGAATCTAGCTAAAGACCATTAACCAATACTATAACCAAACTAATTAAATTCTCGGCCGTGCGGTTTTTGACAAAAGACGATTATTCAAGTTATATAATATATGTTACCCCTAGGACGGGGCCAATATAGTCGACAGGAGCATTATGTATACAGAATTGGTAGAGATCCTCTAGGTAATGCTGCACACTATATATCAAAGGTCTGTTTCTTATAGTTTTAGACAAAAGTTTTCCCTATATAATCATTATTTAATAAGAGTATCCCCGAACGTATTCAGTTTTGACAACAGGTGCATGATTTGAGCAAATACAATGCTGTAAAGCAAAGAGCCAAGCTTTGGACTTAACGATTTCAGACAAAAACATTTTTCCTATATAAATCAATGTAAATCAACGAGCCCCAGGAGGTGTCAATTTAATGATATGATTTAACAAACTTGAGAGACAACCACTTGACAATGCTTCAAGCCAAATATCAAAGCTCTTGGTCATATAGTTCCATGCAAGATTTTTTGAAGATACATGTAACTCTTATGTAAACAAGTGAACCCTTTTTACCAAATAATATTTTGAAACGCTCATTCATGTATGTTTGTTATTTTGATGCATTCTGATCAACGTTAAGGGATCTGAGATTTATACTTTTGTTTTTATAATTGTTACTTGATTCTGAAAATTCAATTAAAAAATTACTCACTTGTGGCTGCAACGCTACACATGGCAAAGGTTTTATCACTTAGTATAACAGTGTTTTTGTCGAAAATATTTTGTGTCTGTATCTCAAATAGAGAATTCCATCTATTGTAAACTTTTGATATCTTTCATTCAACCTTACCACGGAAAGTTAATCATAATCTATCTTGTTTTACAGACCAGTATGAGTGTTAAATTCTTTGTGAGTTTCTTTCAAAGCTGCATATAATTATTGACGTTTCTGTTCAATATTTGGATGGGAATTATGGAGTCAATCAGTTCGGAAAGACTGCATCACCCATGGCCTATACTCTTTAAGTTCTCTGACCAAAAGTTCTTACCATAAAATGAAAGTTTTGGACATATTTTGACATCTGTCATCATGCACTATTAAGGGCAATTGCTAAAGAGCTTTATTCGTCTACATAACAAGACCACGTTGTATAGTTAAAGACAGAAAACACTAAAACATTCCCAAATGTCCGACCGTTTGTTGAAATGCCTTAAATTTTCTAATATTCTCAAGGTTGTTGTCGGCGGCGCTCCCATTTACTAAATTATTTTGTTGCATTCCATGTAAAGAAGATCAAATTATTCATCATATTGCATAGTTTACCCATTTACGTATCTCATCTTATTTAACTATTTTCGGTCTGATAAAATTGTTTTTCTTGATTAAACATTGTGAGGGGAGTGATATAATTTATTGTGTCGTATGTACGATACTATATCAACTTCTATGAAGTTTTACACAACATTCAGATAATAGAACCTGACAGTTAATTTACCTTTAACTCGACACACGCAGAACATTTACAAAGACACAAGTCGAAATGACGAAGACCTCAGAGTGATAATGGGCTGCAGTAAAGGTGTTGGTAATATACAACTACCGTTGAAAGTGTCGTCTATAATAACACGCTCGCTAGCACATAACACTGCATGGAAACTTATTTTACGTTCAACCTATTTGGAAATATCGGAATTCCTTGATATTATAGACAACATTTCATGAATAACTGAATAACACGAGACTAAAGGTATTGACAATAAAGAAGAGACGTGCATTTGTTCATTATGCCTGTCCAATTCTTCTTTTGTTTCAAATACGTGTTTTATCTAGATGTAGAAAATCCATTTAGAACAACTTGCTTTAAGTATTTCCTTAAGTATTCAATAAAACAATAAATTATAAATAATCATACAGATTCCTGTGGGAATTCCGAGAGTGCAATTATAGTGAAATGAATTTTAAAGATTTTGCGGATGTGATACGGATATGCAGAGTGATGTAAATCGTTACTATTAATATGCAACGGAGTGCAAATTCAATAGCATAATATTCAATTAATTTGATTGTTACCACCCTGTATAAATTACACATGACTTTAAAAAGGTTTAAGACACTGTAAATTCACCCTATCCAATGCCGACATTATTTTTCTTCTATCAATATTTATACAGATTTCTTTACCAACATGTTAAGACTTTTAATAACAGCTTTTAACCCAAAACACCAAACTCTTCCCGCTACCAGTATGAAATGATAACTTTCCAAATTATTGATTTTCTTATTTTGACTGGGAGAATCTTTTTAGAAAAAAAAAACAACTGCATGCAGGAGTTGCTTCCCTTCCACTGCCGTAATCTCTACCAACAACAATAACGACACAATCATCTATTATTTTATCAGTCCGATTTTTTATTTCTAAAGCACCAACTTCAAATGCTAATGCGGCATTATCATTAATTTAACATATTTCAATGCACAGCAACCAAAAATTGCTTTTATAAAACTGTCACCAAAAATACACTATGTGCAGTAAGATGCGCATAATGTCACTTTAAAGAATTTTTTATGACATTTTATAGCCTGACTCTTGCGATAGAGAACAAACTTTTACAGATATATGTTGGTCTCGACTGTTTGAGCAATGTACTTATGAAAGTAGCTTTTATACAATTTGTCAGGCAATAGTGACTATATTTTAGGTTACGGAATCTAATCGATGATTTGTCATGCCCGACTCACGATACATGTATGCACCTTTTTGAATGATTCAAAACGTAAAGTCAGTTTGCTATGTACGTTTTCTTGTCATTTCTACGCACCCAAATGGTGTATCGGCGAAATATGGTCGCGGCAAATTAATGACATGTATTACCGAGAAATAATTTACAAACAATTGTTCAAGTACTTTTTAATTCAATCCGCAGACAGTTTTTCATATGTTGGATCAAAACAGTTTAAATTGTCAGCCCGGTTAATGTCGGCTGATATTTATGATTTAACAAATTCCAGAAATTATGTGTATAAAGTTGGCATTATTTAGACTTTTCGATAATTTGCTAAATTTCCAGATTTCATTCGGAAGTACTGCTGGCTTGTCTGTCTGGTGAGTAGGCTGTTATTGACAGACTATCGTCAGAAAGAGTAATTACTGTAATAAATCAAATCTGTTTTCAATGAAATTTCCTCCAAAATCTGATTAAATTTTGCTCTATGATTATTGAAAAGCTGTACAAAGACTGAGTAGAACTATATTACTGATAATGACCCTACATACAACAGCTCATATAGAGCAGTCAAAAAATCTATAACTATCTACAGTTCGTTGATACACATTTCTCAACGATCTATATCGGCAAATAAAAGTGATGAAGTGTGTGTTTATTATAGTGTCACCCCGACTGAAAGGGCCAGTCATTTCTGACTTATGAGACTACTACTTGTCTGATCATATTTACTACCCAAATGCTATACTTTAAAGCTAGGCACCATACAGGTAGGCATACAGTAACCATAATTATCTAGCTAGAGCAACCAGCCCTGCTGGGATTCGGACCTTCGACCTCCTGCTTCCAAGGCGGATGCCTTAATCACTAGAATAAGGGAGTTTGTACATTTTGTTCACCAGTTTTCTGCATATCAAATACGACATGCTTCAAGTCAAATCTGACATTCTAGACTTACATTGTACACTTATATTAGACACATATAATATACGGCGCATTATAGTTCAAACAAACATAGCATAATTGATATAGAATTAAATGTCAAGACTACCTGAAATTATTGAAAATTGCCCCTCATGATTTGATTTGTTATCATGATTAAGTATTTATCTGTAAACAATCCTTGAGATAATTTTAGTTTTATATGGAAAAAGGAAATATCACAAGATATTCATTTAATTTGTACTGTTATCAACCACAAACATTGCGATACTATCTGATTTTGGAATCCGTGATGTGGTGTCCATTTGTCAGTCACTATTTCCTGTAAAATGAACCACACTATATTAGATCTGTTCAATCCAATACACATCACGACGATGAATATAGACATCCGTGGAAGTTTTTATTTATCTCACATCGTTTGATGCAACTGTTTAAATCGCTCTGATCTCGTGTTAAGGTACTAATAGAAAACATTTTTACGATACTACTGCTCTTACATTCTTTTTTGTTGTCTGTAAAATCATTGTATTCATCATTTAGTGTGTAGGTTTATATAAAAATATAATAAACATCTTAACCCCTACATTCTTCAAAGCTATAATCTAATTGTATAATATATAATGTATACATTTTAAAACCTAGACGACATTGTATAAGATGAATGCCCTAACATGATATTTGTTGTATGGAAAATTTAAATTTTATCTATATCAAATACAACATTAATATCAATATCAAGATATATGTTCTCGTCCACGACTAAAATGGTTAAATCTTCTAGGAAAGAAGCTCTACCTAATTTACAATGGTAATAAGAATGCAGAACGAACCATCACAATTTTATTCATTACTAGAAGATAAAACAAAAACGTGTTTTGATATGCTTGGAAAACAGTAGAAGATAGTATATTCTGTTTTGCAGTGCTATATCATTTGCTCAGTAACATATGTGATAAATTGTATCGATTAAAATTACAACTTGATAGAACTACAGCTTGCTAATTTCCGCTCTAGTATAACTTGATAACTTGAGAATTTAGCTATGTTCGTACATAAAGCTTTTGAGATTAGAAATCAATATTGTTTCTATTATAATTAATGTATACCT
>JAUMHA010200047.1:2597-16086 GCA_032359765.1 Saxidomus gigantea | reverse complement strand
ATCTGCATTGTGTGTGCGTGCATATTTGTGCGTGCGTACGTGCGTGCGTGAGTGTGAGTTACGCAATAAAACAACATTTATTTTACGAATCGCTACAACATTCATTTTTATCGATTCATGATTCGCGGCCTATTTTCCATTACTTTAATCTCGCGAAAACCAAATAATAAAATGAAATAAATAGATTCAATATACTACTTGAAATTGGTACAGTAATAAAATCTAGAAACAAAATTATTAAAAGAATATCAGTTTTTGTGTTGAAGATTTACCTTAACATCAGGTGATACAAATCCATTCTCAAACTGTTTTAAAATGATGAACCACACAAATCTTTGAAAATTGGTCCGTTAATCCCTACTTTTATCTTAACAATTTTCGGGTTGTACAAAATATCATTATCCCCTGTATTGATATTGTCAAAGCTGAAATGGATCATCCTTCCCTCAGACATCACACTCTTTTTTCGATGTATTCAAGGGCATTCAACGTGAATATATACTAAGCACGTTTAAACACGTGCCCGTGATGTGAATATTAAGCTTTCCGGGATGTGGAAATTCAAATTACTTTGTAGAAATAGAATTGATTTTGGATATGCAACGTATCATACTGAAACTTTAATTGATTTGATCAAAACATTTTAACATTAATTAAAAAAGATACACCAATTAACATAGAATATTGCATACACATGATTTTTCTACGATTTTGTTTGGACCAAAGATGATTCATATGCACACTCAAAATAGAATTCATCAAGCTAGTGATTCTGACTAACGGTCATGAAGTTTTAATGAAAAATGCAACATTTATTGTATACACAAGGGTTTTCTATGATTTGATCCAGTGACCTAATTTTGATCCAACAAGGTTCATATTCTTACTCGGCCTAAATTTCATCAAAGCAACCGTACTGACTGAGTTCATGGTTGAATGAATGAAAATGGAACCTTTGTTGCATAAAAAATGTTTTGTCTATGATTTGACCCCGTGACATAGTTTTTGAAACAATATAACCCATATTCGAACCGACATAGATTACATGAAGACAGTCATTCTGATCCAGTGTCCTGAAGATCCAGTGCAAAATGCAGTCTCTTATGAATTCACAAGGTTAAATGTGCAGAATTTTGTTTACTCACTTTTAATGCCCAATACTCAGTACACGTTAGTATCAATACTCGGGTACACCAGAAAACAAAATATATAATAATCAGTACACTGACTTTAGTTACATGTACATATGTATCAATATTTTGGCCCCGAAAGCACGTTTGTTGATAAAATCTTAAACACGTATGTCTGGTTATTGCGCAAATAAATGGCTCGATTTAGGTTATTCAAATCTAAGCCATTTGCAAAATAAAACGGTAAACATTACCAACGGTCAAACTTTTCAAGTGAGCAGGCGATATTCTTTTTGATATTTTAACATATTAACCGACATTATTTACAGCTCGGGTATACACTGGACTAAGATAGCCATCGAAGTATTAAAAAAAACACACAAAGAAACACTAGATAGTGTGTATTAGATTAGATATCGGATTTTAACTTCCACCAATTGTAACACGTTCCTCGCGAAAACTAATTATCTGTCCTCACTTTCGCCCCAATATCCGGTGGCCGTTCATCCGCAGTGGTTTAGTTGATTCAAAATTACAACATTCTGAAAAAGTAAACCTATGGTGTCTTTGTTCACTCTAAAAATGACGTCGCATACAACAATTTGACGTCAAAACTCATTTCAATTTACATAAGCAGTTATTATTGCGGTGATCATTTTCTAACAGCATCATTTATTTTTGGTTGCAACATTAAATACTATTACGGTATGTATGATATCTGGTGAAAAATGTCATGTCTTCTTTCCTTGATATGCTTTTTTAAGCCAAAATAAAATAGAAAATCATTTCAAATCGCTGTTACCATAGTATTGGTCTTGAAAGATTTTGAAGCAAACATTATTTTTATGTGGAGGAAAATATAGTGGCTATCAGTTTTTGATATTCGTTTTGCATTTAAAAATGGGTGACAAAAATGTCAGTTTTATGTTGTTTGCAATCAATTATTGTCGAATAATGTTACAAATTTCCATATGTACATTTTCGCACGACGCCGGTCAAATGTGTTTTGCATTTACGAACTTGAAGGAACATCAAGTCAGTTATGAAGCATTTAGGAATACATAATTCTAAAGCTATCAAAAACTTTTGAATGTTGCATGGAAACTCAATATAAAACTTGATGTTAAGTGACTTCGTTCATTTTTCAGAGCTTTATTTTGAAAAGAAAGAGTATTTTTGGTACCAGCTTGATTTGCAGCGCACATTATCTGTGCTAGATGTTCTCATAAATTTCGATCATCGGGAGGAAAAGGTCAGTGTTTGTATATTTATACATTTTAGCAGTACACGTATAGGACTAACATCGTGACATTATAAAATACGTTGTTAAAGAAGCAACATACTGATTTTGTCGTGAATGTATACATTATGCAAATGCCAATTTAGCCGTTTCAATGAAGCTTTTATAAGGTATAACCAGATGCATACATATTACATTAATGCTATTCTTTGATTTGCCACAATTTTGTTTAAAGATGATCGCTATCAGATTTTTGTAATTCAAAATGTCTTAAATTAACAAATTTGCATGATCTAGAGCCTAAGTTCTTGGTATGTAGCAATATCAAGCAGTGCTCCTTCTATACTATTCTAACTTTGTTAACAGTTTAAATATTGCCCCTTTCGACACACATTTTTGTTTTTAGAAGTAAGGGTGTGTTGCACTTTTACACGTTTTCTTGTTGCTCTTATTATGATTTTTTATTGTTGAATGGAAAAGAAAAAAATCAATAAACGCCAGTTAAAGACATATGCAATTAATAGGGCAAAATATATATCCGCAGACATGGATCGAACCCAGCAAGTACATTTATTGCTTCTTTGATAACGTGAGATGGAGTTTTATGCAGTTTTATGAAGCTGGCACATGTGATACTAACTTCACTTATATTCCTTCGACATTGATGGCCTTTCACATAGGGTAAGACCTTTTTTTACCAAAACATGTTTGTGTTTGAATCAGATCTCAAATTCGTAAATCTCCCTTTGTTTAATTTTGTCATGTAACAATACCACACAACACTAACACAGTATTCAACAATCAGCGCAAAGAAATCAGGTACATATGGACAGAAACGTCCGGGAAATTTAATATTTTCATGTATGCAATTTTTATCTTTTTCAGTTGTTCTATAGTGGTAGTATATATCACCTTTCTCTAGTTCATCTCAGTGAATTGCACCACGGGAAACTACAAGATATTTATGATTCTATTCATTATCTTATTATTACAAAATGTTTAGCACATTAATTCCCAATCCAAATCAACTGAAGTGAATTTTGACGGTAAAACATAGTATGTGACGTTATTTTCAAGAAGCATTTTTATTAGCTGGATATAAGAACCTGAGTCTTTAGCAAATTAAAGTTTTTGCTGCTCAAAATAAGCAGTAAGGTGACATTAGAATATTGTTCCGAAATCCTGCAGTCATTGATTCAATAGCGTACTTCTATTGTAATATTGAATTTAGGTGAATTGATATTTCCAGAAACGTACACGCCCGCTTTATTACGCTTATCTTCGATGAAGCATTTGACTTTCCGACGAGTGAATGGAAACAGACGATTCAAATATTTGTTTCAGATTTCCGTAAGTAATTAAGATCCAGATCTTTCGAAAACAAATGTTCACAAAAAGAAGAGTTTCTTTCATGTACTAGTATCTGCTTTTAGATCTTAATGCTTGCGATTCAGTGATATTGAAGCTATAAATGAAAACTCATATCGATATAAAATAATTCAAAATACTTTCTTGGCACCTTTTCACGTTTGAACGAAAGATTGTATGGAATGCTTTGTAACGCAGCTGATGTATGCACTGAAGATCTTGGAATGGGAGATGGAAGTATTCAAGATTTTCAGATGACAGCTTCTTCATCGCTTCCAGCTTATTTACCATCGGATGCCAGGCCATCGAGTGCTGGTTGGTGTGCAAAGCCTACAGATACAGAACCTTGGATTTTGGTCTGTTGTTATACCTCGCTTTTTAAATCAAACTTTATGCTAGTGGATTTGTCATTTCAGGCGTTGCTAGCAGATTAAATGCCATTTATTTAAATATCATAACTAAAAGTCAAATAAGGCTAGAAGCTTATATCAACAAATATTTATTTGTTTTTCAGTTTATGGTTTCATATGTTATGTAAAATTATGTCTATAAGAGTATTTGTTATTAAGGTAACATGAAATACTCTATAACTGATAGATATCATGATTTAATAACTACATATGTATTCGAATATAAAAAGATATTATATGTTATCATCTACCATGTGTGATTTTCTTCTATCAGAGGAATGTCGTAATTTATGTCGATAGAACTTGTGACCTAACACTTTTGTCCACTTTGCTATGAAATCTTGTATATTGTGCTATAATTTATATGAAAGACTGCTTTGAAATAAGATACCGATCTATTCAATAAAAAACCCTCTTACTTTGCGTGATGTTACAATAACATATCCTGGTTTTGTGTACAGTGTTATTTGAAGCATGCACTCTGATAATGACATGGACTATCCGCTACATCGTTTTAGGTTGATTTAGTAGCAGTTACAATTTTGGAAGGTGTAAGCATCTGGTACACGAACAGAGGTCAAACTAGATTAGGTTTCGACGAAGAATATATTTCTTTCTTTCTGTATTTTGGCAAAGATATCAACACACTATCTATGTACAAAGACATGGTAAAATATTTGTTTCAAATCACCAGTGTTCATAAATAATTAAAATGGCTTTGAGCTGAGTTTTGTTTCTTACTGCTTTCAAATGCAATATGTCATGAGTTTGTCCAGTCCTATTGTGTCAAAAGATGAAAGAAAAACTATTACATGAAGCTTATTTGCTCTTCTCTCAGACGTCAGAAGTACTCGAAAACTGTTTTGTATATAATCGAAATTCAAATAGAATTTTCAATATTTCGATCGTCGTTCCGTGTACAAAATATTCCAACAGTTACAAGAAATCGTTTACAATTCATTGTATCAACAAAATATAAAGATTCCAATTATTTGCTTTTATGATTCAGAAAAAGCAAGCTTCTTATTGAAGAAATGTGTTTTATAGTTAGCTATTTTACTTGAAAGTAAGCATTTGCATTGTTGTACATATAGAATAGGTGTTTGTTCCTCTGAATTTTATTTTTTACAAAGTTTAACGGTAGTTTAAACCTTATTTCCACATTAACTAAGGATTCTTAAATTTCTTCACGTGAAGAGACATGTTCGGTAGCAAGGCTCGACCCCATGACCCTCAATTATAGTTGCAGTGAGTTCATGTCAGCGTGCCTAATCACCGATCACTGGGGCAGACTGCTCCTTTGTGTACATACAGTTTTAATGGAGTCCAATCCAGTGTTCTAAATTGCAACATGAAAAGCTTGTCATCTTTTGTAAAGTTTGACACATTGTCATTGATTATAGTGGTTTAATTAATAGTAAACTGGGAAACCTATACACAAATGAGATACTTAATATGAAAATAGGCAAAACCTTTATCGGGTGAAAGCACAACAGTAATTGATTTTTAAAAATGGTACGAGTTTTCAGGGCGGCCCAGGGGTCGCAGAAACGTTTGTAGTTACGAAACTTATTGATATCGAATATCCATTGAATCATGAATCAATGTGTTGACTGCTAAAAGAAATGTTACTTTTTATGGCGCAACATGAAAGGGAGTTAGGAATGTGTACATAAATAGAATCTCTTTACATTTATAAGTACAAACCTGTATTAAACGGAAATGTGTTGCATTTTTTCAAAACAAAAATGGCTGACATTTAATGACGTCATTTGCAGCGTAAGTTAAAAAACTGTGCATCGTTATTAGTATGTTTTCGTATCGTCCAGGTGCGGAAAATTTGAAATCTTCGATGGGTAATCACATAATTAATTGCTTTCAGTATTTAGGTAAATACTCGTACATATGTTTACCTACGGTCGGGCTTAGCCCTTCGTTCTTCCACCCGTATAAACATACATTTATAAGAATATAGAAGGCAGATATTTTTCAGCATTTTGATATGAACACTGTACGACCTGCAACTGAAGAACAGACCTTCACATTACTTAACCCGATCAAAGCTCGATATGTCATTCAGTTAAAATGTCAAATTATATTGATATTGCAATAAAATACAAGAATCATTTCCGTGTTTCGAAACATTGTTATGAATATTATATTCACGTGTCTACACCATATACTGATACTAAAATAAACCGAGTGTGTTACATGTATGGTTGATGTCGACGTGGAGAACCTCAACTAGAAATTTCAGGGGTTGTTTTTGCGCTGAAAAATATAAATTGTATTTCCCCATACCAACACTTAGAATGAAACCGTTATATCCTGCTTCTACAAAAACATAAACCTTTAAAAAGCCAGCTTGGTAAAAAAATCGTGCCCATTTTGTTGAAAGCATCAAATTTTGAATGTATACTCTCTTGACACTAATTTGATGATAAAGACCGTTATCTACATGCAAATTTAAGATGGTGGCCAATTGTCAATATGGCTACCATATCCTGCCATAAATTGCACGTTTCCTATGAAGAAGATAACAAAAGTAATGGATACTAGTTTTGTTGTCGAAGAATATTTCAGAGGTCTTAAGAAACAATTTGTTTGAAGAGTGGACTGATTTGAAATGCAAATGGTCGCCAGTTTTCTTTAAAAAGACGAATGTCGTAGTAAAAATACACACTCAACAGCAATTTCAAGAATGTTTGTTTTAGTGATAAGTATGAAGCTCATTTTAGAAAGTGTTTATATGTAATTTACAACAGTCTTTTAAAACTAAGCATGTTGAGGCACATTTTTCATTTAAACTCTGATTTTCAAGCCGAATCTAGAACAAATGCTAAGGTTCAGTTCACTTATGTTCCTGTTCTAGTCAGGTAGTCAACCTGAAGTCCGATAAATAAAAAATGAATGGAATATGGTCGCCATCGTCTTTAAATCTTATGTGGCTAATGGGCTTTTACAACTTGATATAAATATTAGAGTCTTTCTACCAAACTTCAAGCTTGTATCATTAATTTCGACTTAGTTTGATTTTATAATAAGAAAAGTGGATAGTGGGATGTATACCTAACAAAATTACTTTGTTATGTTGTCCCTTTATCAGGAATACCATCATTGAACTGCACGAGTGAGTCTGAGATGTTAATGTTAGAAGCAATGATAACTACTGAAACAAAGGCTTGGATGATAAATGAAAGCAGAACTAAAGAAAGCTGTTCAGTCCTATGTCTTCTCAGCCAAAACTGCAGTGTAGTAAGGTACAAGGACACTTGCATCCATTACGCGCCAAACATGTATGGTATGTGGCAAATTGTTGAGAGAGGAATTGAAACTTGGTCTGCAAGACTTTGTCCTAGCGGTAATATTTTGATAATACAATTTGCTTATTAAATTTGATCAAAACCTACTGGTTTCATGTTTCTGTGATACTAGTAGTTTTTATCACAATGTGTATGAAACTAGATAACGAGCAGTTTCCGAATCATTTAAAAGTTCTTACTCTGTGAATGCAATCCAGACGTATGCAGAACATAACGCCGAAGAAAAGAAATGATGACTAATTGGAAAAGTAAATATAAATCTATAAAAATGTCACTAAAAGAAATTCGTTAGCAAATAATCTATGATACATTCAGTACATAAAATCGTTTATTAGGAATTTTCATTTAATAAGATTATGTTTTTCTTTTGTTACGCAGAGCCTATATATTTATTATCATCTCTACAATCTTTTAACGGATCTGTTATGTCAAACGTGGAGAAAGTAACTGGAAGTGCAGTTATAACATCTATTGGATATCCATTTTCGTATGGAATCGGACAAACATATATGTGGATAGTACAATTTCCAGAGCAGCTCTATGTCAGGATTCTGTTTACTAACGTATCCCTTAGTCTTATCCAAAAGGTAATATGATCTTTAATATTATTTAATTGATGTTGCGTGACAGTCATAATGAGTAGTTATGTTTTACGCAAGTAAAATCAAAAACACAATATAATGCCAACTGTTTTGAAATACATAAGTTTAATTATGGTCGAATTGCCTAGTGCATTAAAGTCTAATATACCGTCGTTTAAAGATTTTGTTACATGTTATGGCTCCCAGCCTCTTTCTAAGTGAATCTGATTTTTGCAAGATACAATTTTGTGTGTATCCATCAAGGTCTTGTAAAGATATGATCCTTTAAAATTTACCATTTTGTATTGTAAATTTTAAGCAGCATAGGTTGTTTGTGGAGAACATTCCTTGGATGCATCAAATACAAATGTATTTGTGTTCATTATAACCATGAATGACACATTTGCAAGGCACAATTGTGGTGTTTATTTATCAAGGTTTTACCGGGTAATGACCTTTTTACATTTCTGCTGTTAATGATTAATGTAATATGCATGTAGGCAGAGTGTGGAGTAGACTTCTCCTTCGCTTTGAAAGGAAATGTAATGAATGTATGTACACATTATCACCACCAATAGTTAATATTCAGGGCACATTTTGTATGTGTATCATGTTACTTGTTGCAGAGTAATTACCTTCTGAACGCAGATACAGTTTCCTGTTACATACCACCGTAGCCAACTATAACATATTATTTTGACAAAGCGCCATTGCGGAGGTATTTAATCACAATGATAAATCTAGTCAAAATCGGAAATAACATTCGATGAGCTCTTTTCAAGTATGCTCGATTTTATGCAAACACTATAGATACCCGTATTAGTAGCATGCCTACAAATAGTATCGATCATCAAACAAACGCTCTAAATGCATTTGATTTTTTCGACATAAAATAATGAATCAATATTGATAATCATCCTGCTGCACAAAGGGTTAGGGTTATTTGCATTTGTACAAGAATATTAACAGTTACACGATGTAAACGTACCTGTAAGCCTCTGTATAAGAGTAAGATTTGTATGTACACTTTTATTGTATAAAATGATGTGTGAATAAATGTGAAAGCAGAGAGAGAGAGAGAGAGAGAGAGAGAGAGAGAGAGAGAGAGAGACATGTAAGGACAAATTTGCTAAGTGAAGACAAGTACAGGGTACTATGTGCGACCGACAGCAGAACCCTAACCTTAGGTATATATATATATATATATATATATATAGGGTTGTAAGGACAAATCAAAGAAAGAGGACGTCCTGACTTGAAAATGCGATTTTCCTCATGTGGTTCTTGTTTCTGAAATTACCTTTACTACAAATAAACCGGATTGTCATAAGCAATGTGCCCAAAACAATCAAAGCAAACGTAGCTTTTATATGTGCTATATCAAAACAACATGAATATTCCTTATTTCAATTAGTGTATGAAACAAATAATTCAAGTGTGTATGTTAATAGAATTTCAATGTAAAAATATGAAATGCGAATTGAATCAATGATGTCGGATCAAACTGGTCCTATATGTATAAAATATTTTTACAGCAGTGTCATGACAGACTACTCATAAGCAAGGAGCTGATGCCAACAAGTATAGGAAAAGAAATTAATCATAATTACAACGGAAGAGTGTTTGTTGTTGAAACCGACGAATCCAGTCTAATTTTGCATTTCAATTCCTGTCCTTCACGCAAGCAAATTACAGAAAAAGGATTCCGGATGGTCATAACAGAAGAAGTAATATACTTGACATTGTCTTGTTATATACTTGATATTATCCCATTTTGATAAACAGCATGTGAGAAAGACTAATGTATTTTATGTATGAATCTATAGAAATGAAGACTGAAGTAGATCTTCTATCCACAAAATGTCGCTGTTCAACATATCAAAACCTTTGCTTTACAGTGAAGTCTATTCATTTACAAATACTATTTTATAATTTGCGTCATATCAGTTCTCATTCGTCCCATAATGTAACAATCTTCAACACGTTTTTACATGTTGTAAAGTTATTGGATAGTATGTGTTCATTATAAAAAATAAAAGACGGAATCTTCGTTTCTAAAAAAAGTAAAGCACCACTAGGGACATGCGATGTAACGATAATTTCTAGCAATGCTGAATCTTATCTTCAGGTGTGAAAAGTCATTTATCATATCTATTTTCAGTTTACATGGGATTTTTTTTCAGTGAAGAATTAGTATTAGTTTCTGTACGCATTTCCCTATTAACGGGACGTTTTATGGGCAATTATGTGGCTGAAAGGGCTGTGTTTACTTGTTTTGCCGACTAACCCGAACATGTTTACCCTATCAACACCAATATGTTTATGTCATTCACAACCATTATGTATCGGCTAAATGTTATCAATCATGTTCAGTTTCTGAGAGTAAATGTAGAAAGTCATTGGCTAGGAGAAAACAGACTTTGGGTTAATACTGCAATTGTACAATTAAATTTAACATATGAACTTTCTTATGATGACTTTTCACTGTCATATTTGTCAGAAATTCCTGCTTGTCTTTCGAACACATCGGATACACTTGGCGAAAGAGTTGGTATTTGTAGAGAAGCGGAAATGTTTCTAACGTCAATGTCTCTACTGAATCATCCTTTTGAAAATACAGCAGAATGGTGGGACATACAAGCTGGTGAACATCATACCGTTCAAATACATATCATACATTTCTACGTTGTTTGTCCGAGATGTGAGTTTATTTCTTCATGTCTTATTTCCAATATTAGATGAAACATTTTTAAAATATCGACCAAATAATCTTCCCAGCTATTGTTCGCTAGGCTAGGGTAACTATTGTCTAATAATGTTACATGTACTCTCACCAGTAAAATAAATCAATAAAACAAAATTCGCCAAATTCATTGTGCTTAATTCTATATTAGATAATTGTCATTACACTACCATTTATGTACTAATGTCCAATCTATTTGAATTTAGTTCATACCAATTCACTCCATGGTCTAGTAAAAGGTTACTAGTAATTGCAAAAAGTATTTTACTAACAAGTAATTTCCTTGCCAGATGGTAAAATCGACAACTATGCATTTTGAGAATAAAATCTATGTATATCACATTATATTGCCCTTCAAAATAGCCATATTGAATCATGGTAAGGAACGGTACTTCGAACATAGTAGACATCTTTAAATAAAAAAAGAATAAATTATTGATTAGTGCTGTTATTCTGAGATAGAAATAAAACTATATATCTAGCGCTAGGGTTAGGATTAGGGCTGGAACCATTTTATTTAGGCTAGTGATAAAGACATATTTTCTCAGTATTTGACAGGTTATTAAATGAAATAATCATCATTATGATTTCATACGAACTCCTGGTTGTATTGCATTGCACGATACACATAGGGACACATTTATTTGTTCGATATTTCTTTAAATATTACTCCGAACTTCATTGTACGCGTTACAGAACGTAATTGAAGAAATTGAATTGCAAATATATGCACTTGCTGGTATAACGCTACATCGTTTCGTAATTTAAGGGACGTCGTCCTTTGAGAAACGAGCTGAATAGTATCGTAAATAAAACAACATGTTTTATCACATATATTAACGGACGATCTTGTTACCGCACACATTGTACTGATCAGGTAAACTTACTTTATACATGTGTACATTTTTGATAAAATGCAATGTGATCTATGCTTGATGTAATTTTCTTAACGTTGTCTTCTTATCTTCATCGAATGAAACAGATGAAGGAGAACAACGCTCAAAATTTGCTGTATTTGATGCATCCGAGAAAATAACTTACTGCAACACAAATGTTCCTCCAGAAGTGATCTACCCGAAGACCCCGAATGTGACTGTGTTCTTTCAGAAATTCAAAGATCCTACGAAAAAATTCATAAGGAAGGAAGGGTTTCGACTTCGTTATACAACGAGATTGGATCCATTACAAAGTGTAAAGTACTCTACAGAATCAAATATGAAAGGTAAAGTAGCCAATGCAATACTGTTTATGTCTTTGTTTAGCTCTTACTATAGAATTTTTAATGTTAAACGGTAATTTTGTAAGAGTAAAGGGCTTTCAATCAGTTTTAAAAAGGTTTTTACATATTGATGAAAACAGGTAGTCATTTAAGTGTTTGAAATGCTTAATTCGGTTTTTATATATCTTAAATACCTGATGAAACCATGTTTTAAGTACTGTAAAGTCATGTGCGTTATGCTTTCTGATGACGTTTTCCACGATTTTCGGCATGTTATTGAAACAAATTCAACAAATGTAGAGCTTTAAAGAAAAAACTGAAACATTGTTGGTATCGAAGTAATATCACACGTTAATTTCACCTGTGAATACCGTTCGTGAAAATAGCACTCATGATAGCCATTTAGTGAAATTATAACGTGATATTGATAATACTACAAAACCCAAATTTATCGTCTGTATTTTTATTACTTAATTTAATTCTAGAAAAAACATTAATACTATATGACTTTATTATCAACCTATTTATAGCTGTTGAAGTTGTTCGTTCACAGATTCCTTTGAGAACATTTTCTCTAAAATAATATAATTTATACAATGTAATGGCTAGAATTAACAATACTTTAATAAACTTGTTAAGTCTTTCGTTTGCAAAAGGTCAAAACAGAACTGATAAAATCTGAGAAATAAAATTTGGATACTTCATATTACAGAGAAACTGAAGTTACTTATTTATTCTTTCAATTTGACTAAATATTTCGTTGTTTTAGATCATATAATAGTTGGAATTCTAATAAATGCAAAACAAAAATCAGTAAACCAGAAACAAAAGTTTTATCGTCTTAGGCCACATTTCCTTATCTCGGTTTCATAAACATCGTCCATTTGGTGTTTTTGTACTGCTTTGTTAAGCCATCAGACAATACAACCTTTCTGTCTATATGCCTTTACGAGTATGTTTTATTTGCATGAAAAACACTTTTGTCCTAAAAAATATTTAAGAACATTCGATACAGTTTCCTATATGTACATACAACGAACATTTTCCTTTTTATAGAATTTCTTCACCCTTGACATTAATCAGCTTTAAACAGAAATCTAAAATATTGGTTCACCACCGACCTCGACCTTTAATCATCTGCATGAAAATATAACACGATGCTGTTAAGTAAATACAACACTAACGGTTGTACTTACTAGTTGTTTGGCTTATGTTTTGGGGGATAAATTTACGAGAGCGTTGCAAAAGTTTCAAGACGACCTTAAAACCTATTACAGATACTGAACGCAATTATTTTAAAATTCAACAGAGGATAAAAACGGCTGCGTTGATTTCTTTATGAGAAATTTCGAAAATTATTCTCGACTAACTGTATTTGAAATAGGGAAAACATTTCGGCAAATATGATATCACGAATACGCAAACCTCTGCTTTTATAATAAATCGGAAACCCTGAACAAACCTTATCATCTATG
>JAUMHA010199935.1:0-29955 GCA_032359765.1 Saxidomus gigantea | reverse complement strand
ATTAAGAATTAAAGTAAAATGAAATGAAACACAATTAAACTGAGTTAACTGATTTAAACTGCAGCTTACATTCACTAGGTACAATCATTACATTAGACAAGATAATCAATGAATACGGAAACAAAGTAATCACACACTGGCATTTGAGAAAAATTTAAAACAAAAACAAACGGCCTGATTCCTCAATGAACTTACAACAAATTCAGCTACTCTGAAATTTACGACATCTTGAAAACGAAATCATAATATGAAACAAAATAGCTTACAAAATCTTTTACATGAAATAATCTATCTACTGAAACATTTTACGAAACAAAATAGAAAACTTTCAAAAGTAAATTCATTTACCTTGATCAAGGTAAAGTAGGAACTTTATAACATATCGATGGTCAGGTCATAAAACTGTATGTGCGCAATTTTCTAATAGTCAGCCTTTCTTAAATAATAAATCTGCCCGCCTGTCTATAAATTCACGGGGAAATCATAACCTCCTTGCAGACATAAAATGCACGAATAAAATTTTTGTCGGTCAAAATAAGTTTAATTTTAATTAAGGTCCGTTATAGTGGTCTCAGTAAAATTGTTATACAACAACCACAAATACGAACATATAATTTACTGAACCGAATTTAATGAAAAATACATGAAAACAAACGAAACTCAATACTAGAAACAATGCTCTTACTTTTATAGGAAAAGTCTAGCAATTAACACAATAATCCAAATTTTACAAAAACAATGATGAAATTGCTGTCAGTATCTTTATAACCGAGGCCCGTCTGTGAACTTTGTGACAAAGCTGGAATGATTTATTGTACAAATATCATCATGTACACATATCAGGTCTTTGTATTTTACTGGTTCTTCCCAGGAATGATGGTCAGGTAAACTGCCCACCTAATAAAGTAACCAAAACACGGTTGGAATGGGCGTTAAACTTCTACAACAACAAGATCACATGGTACATTAATATTTAGAGAAGAAAATGAAAATGTCGCTCAGTAGCAAACACATTAAAAAACTTGTGCTCAAACAACATCTATGACAGTTTGCTGATGGACAGACAATGCACAAAAACTGATCCCAAGAGTTGGTGTAGAGCACAGCATGCTTATGCAAGCGGGCATTGCATAGATTCTTGTATAATTTTGTTGTTCTGACAAATATTTACAAATAGGGTCTGTAACTTTCACACTTTTGGTAACTCTAACTTTTCCATTTACAACTTCACCAAGTAAATAATCAGCAATGCCCTGTTTTCAATTTCGTTGATGGACTACGATCAAATTTTGGAAATGAAGGCCACTGCCTGCACATTTTCTTGCCAAATTTTGACTTATGATCTTTCTATTTATACAATCTGTAAAACTTGGTAAAAACTTACTAATTGTGCGACTGTGATAAAATGACTGAATAGCATAGTCAAAAGAAAACATACAGTTTTTTAAGAATGTCAGCTGACATCTACATAACTTACAAGTTTCATTAGAGATTCCGCATCTTGTAAAGCATTGTGTGCATTGATGATTCGCCAAGTACATCATGCACAATATTAACCTGGGAGAATGATTGTGTGGATGTGACTGTTGGAACAGTTTTCTGGTATCTATGAAACTTGCAATGATCTGAGAGAATTCACTAACTAGGTGGCAGTTGGTAGTGCATTTACAAGAACTAAACTGTCAAATGACTTTATGTTATGACCAACTAAGGTCACCTTATCATTGCAAACTTCTTTCAAATATGAGGCGAAACATTTCAATGCCTCTAGGATATAAAGTGACTCCACAGGTGGCCTATGATAAAACAACTGATTCCCATGTTTTGTAAGTTCTGTTATTTTTTATTCTTGTTCTGGTATCATTTTCGTCGGCAAAACGTAGCAGGAGAATGGCTCTGTTGATATATTACTTCCTGTCGCTATTCAGGTGATGTGTAAATCTCTACCTCTAAAATAAAAAAAAAAACACGTTTGCCTTTTCAACAAATATTTGAGACATGTTGAGGAATATATGGAGGATATTAGCCCTCGGCATTTCGATTCTTTGTGCACAGTTATATATTGCATAATTTATCAAATCAGGGGCGATAATTCAGGAGGTGCTGATACGATCAAGTCCATAAACAAATTCCTTTCAGGACTCACCTTTGTACCCAGGTGAGCTAAAATGTTAAAGGACAGACTGATCTCAGACAAACAACCTTGGCCCAAGCGAACCAAACTTAACCTATTTGTTACTGGGTAACAAAATTAAATATGGTTTCTGTCAGGGGTATTTTGCAACTGACACTCTGTCTGCATTTGAAATCCAAACTTGAAAACATTTTGAGGCAGTGTCCCTCAACATACATAAATCTGTGGTTTCGAGGTCAAAGAACACCCAAGGAGTACCAGTGTTGCATTCACTGGAATCTAACGGTGGAAAACAAGGTGGAGCGAATATTTCTATGTCTGCTTTCTGCAGATAACAAGATTCTCCCTGATATGTTGTGCCCTCTCGCACTTCATTAGAAGAAGACTTCTGGGATATGTTAATATTATAAAGATTCAAATAATATTTACACATATCAGTATTCATAAACCTACAAAGAATGTTAAATTATGTTCCTACATTAAAATTAGAAAACATTAATTACAATTACAACTTAACAACTTCACATATAAAATTAGCTTTTTTTCGGACATGCATAGTTTGGTAAAATTGATGAGGTTTATTTTATTTCTTTGATGTTTTAATTGAAAACTAATTACAATGCAAACATAATTACAATGCAGACATAAGATTAATATGAAATAAATCGACAGCGTCTTATACGAGGGTCGATAAAAAAAACTCTCAGTAAGGGATGCGTCTTATAAGTGAGTCTGTCTTATAAGCAGATATGTACGGTATTCCCGGTTTAATGTCATTTATCAAGTTCAACATTATTACATTTATTTACTGACAGATAGATAACCAAACCTGTCTATGTTAATCGTTATTATCATTACTATTCCTGGGCTTGCAGTATCCACTGCATTAGATCCAAGCGTCAAAAGGTGAATTAGCTCTAAACAGGGATAAAAGCCAAAGCCTCTGATTTGACAGAGCTTATCTAGCAGGACAAGATTAGCAACACATTAGCAAAACATTTCAGATTTTAATTGCATCCTTCGCTTTTTGGCTTTATATGTGCTCTTTATTGCCTTTTATTTGCAGCCTTTAAGTCCTTTAAGACGATCGCGACAGTTTAATTATTGGCTATATATCAAATAATTTTATATTTTAATGTTGGTGAATTAAATTCACAAACAATTTTAAATCATACAAAAAGAGTATATTGAGCAGTTATATCACTATAACATATTTAATACATGTATAGCAAAAAACCAGTATATCAAGAAAATGTATTACCTCCCTTTAAAAGCACCCAAAAAAGTCAGTATTTAGCTAAGGCTGACTTATAAACAGTGTTAAATGCTTTCAGAAGAATTCATTTTTGTTACATATTATTTGTTTGTGTTTTACTACGTACAATGTGCCCGGTTAAAGTTTCACTAAGCTATCTGTATTACGTCAGTGGCATTATGCACATGTCCTCCCCTCCACCACTACCCCCCCACCCGAGACAACAGCTAATTTTTCTTAATAACAAGGCTGGTATCCTATCATTTTTAAATTAGTTTTCAAGAAAATGATTTTTGAACAATTCTTCTGCAAAAAATTAAGAAGTTCTCATTGCTTGAACTTTAAGTAAAAAAACTAATGATTACAAATTTTACGTATTTGTTTTACAGAAACTTGTTTCTCTTTATGATATATTTTCAGTTTGAATACATTTTGAAATCTCAATTCACGTAGTCTCATGAAATAGGATCAATTGCTTAACATTTAAAATAAAAAAACAATGGTGAGTTGCCAAATTTAGAGTTTTATTATTGATAAACATGAGATAGTGGCCATTTTCACTGCTTTCGAGAGTATACTTCAAAACGTGTCCATTACTTATAGATAAGGCTGGTGGCCTACCTTTTTATATATATATATATTCTGACTTAGCAGGTATTACCCTAACAACAAACCAAATTTCATAAAATTCTCATTGCTTAAAAAACTGTAGCGATCGTCTTTAATATTGCTCTTCTTCTAGCGTATGTGCCCGGAGATAAACCTGTCTTTTCATTTGCCTGAAATAGATGATTAACACATCCTTACTAGTAAGTTAGATGTTTTAAAATCTACGAAATATCTTCAAGGCATAAAACAATTTAGATTAAATTTTGATGATATGTTACTACTGAGAAGACTTCAAACTTTATTGTATAAAGGTTATTAGGTCTGATTAAGAAACAATGCAGAGATTTTGTATTGGTAATATATGAAGAAATATCATTGTAATAAAATAACTGACAGAAAAGTAACATGCATGAACAGAGTTCTCCGCATCACTAATTACTAAGACAATTTTAAATTCAAAACTTATACTGTATTCACTGAATGGCTCTTTCGCCTGACGCTCTTTAATGCATTTATTTTCTTAGCTATTAATACTAGAGGACAAGAATGTTTTTCAGTCATGCATCACAATACTTTCAAATTCTATCAATGATACTGAAACAATTGAGAATGGTATTGTTAAAGTCTGGAAACTGTGTAAACTGTGTAAATCAAAACTCAATATTCAAGCATAACTCAAAGTCATTTAACCCAAGAACAATACCAGAAACACATATACATTTCATTTCAGATGTACTAGGAATGCTTGGGAAGATTACAGAAAAGTCCATAACTTTCAAATGCTTTTCAGTGTTTGTGATAAAAGTTTTGCTATATGTATGTTGATTTATATGGTTTTAATTACCTACTCAATATGACATGCATGTCACTATTGCAACAAGCCAACTATGAATAATCTAAGAATGCATCAGATGTTCTTGTAACTATGGGTTAAATCTTGTAATTAACATGCAAAATATGTAACTTTTCCAAATAGTTTCCATACACTCCTTGTATCATAAAACTGTTTTTGGAAAAACCCATTTCACAGGAATTTGATTGCCATTTAATAGTGTTTGTAAATGGTAGCTACCCGTTGGCCTGTCACTCGCTAGTCACTGTAATATAGGATTACAGTCACTGATCCCCATTGACTTCATTGACTTTTTTTTTTTTTTTTTTTTTTTTTTCCCCAGTAAAACTCGGAATGAAATGGGCTACATCTAAAAGCCTGCGAAATTAGCCGAATTTAAAACATTTTACAATATTCTTACATTTAATAGATATGTAATACCACTGTTGTGTTTTTGGCCACTGCTGCTGCAACTTTGTGATTTAAATAACCTAAGCTAGACAAGTGCAGTGATTCTGGGGGCTTTGAGGCTACTATCATATTAAAAGATTCAGTGGCTTGGGTACTTCCAATAATTCCTTGAAGATCTTCTTGAAGTAATTAAATACTTCATGGTCTACCCAATGGTAGATTTTTGTGTTTGCTGGTCTTATTTTGAAGAAAACTACACTTTCCTCTCAATCAGTATGGTTCCCAAATGGATGTTTGCAGATTGAAGACAAAGCCTAGTCTAAACCTCAGGGATTTCCTTTGTTTCGAGATACAGCATAATTAAAATATTTTTTCAGGTAGATAATTACTTTTGCGGAAAGAGATTTATGAAATGTTTGAATTTGAAAGTTTTTTCTTACATGCTTTTTGTCAGACATTTTGTTTATGTTTGTATCAACTTCAGATTTAAGTCTTGATATGGTTGTAGTGTCATCATCTTCTACTTCTGTAGATAGTTCAATGCCCGTGTCTTTGCATGATTTAACTATTGAAATGATCATGTCTGGCTCCGTGCTTTTTGCGCTGATAGCATTTTAGAGTGAAAACAAGCATAAAATCAGCAAATAAGCAATTTCAAGGGCAAATAACTCTGATATCAATTATCCGATTAATCTGGCTTATAAAAACGAATAGAGATATTTTGACCATCAATACGGGCCAAAATCTTAGGAATATTTAAATTATATGCAAACTTGATTAAAATTAAAAACAAATGAAAGAGTTAAGATGTCCATAAGAAAAAGTTAACAATGGACAACAAAGATGACATATAAAGTCCCGGGTTCGATCGCCATGTCGGCAAAGTCCTTAGGCAAGACACAAATAATTCCACATTGCCTCTCTCTCTTCGAGGTTGATTCCGTCTGGAATGAGTCTCGAGAGCGATTAATATAAGTTGTAAGAACTTGTTTCGCAATCGAGAATAAATAAATTAGTATAAATCAAAATAACTAAACATTAAGTATTTCTTGCATACTAGATCGGGATATCCGCAGTTTTCACCAGTGTTGGAAAATCTCATATTACATCCCTCCATGTAATATGGCTCTCGGGAATAACTTGTGACGAAACGTTATAAACATTGTGACGTCACATACCCAAACAAAGCACTTGATTATCGTTTGATTTTATACCATAATGCATTATTTCGATAAGTTTGCATTTAGAAATCTTCTAAAAAGTTTCTATCATGACACATTTGGTTCGGATGGAAATATCCGTCACCTCGGATGACTGTTCAGTAATTTACAATTTGTGTAATAGTAATAATACACATCCTTTAATAAGACGCACCTCCTCTTGTAGCCTGTCATCTGCAGTAAATTGTGTAATGTTCTCTAGAATTTTCCCGGCTTCCCTCGGTCTCGTCACTATCAGGCTGCTGCTGACTGTAGGAATATTTATTGCTGCAAGGAAGTTGTTAACCTGCTCACACCCTACCCCGGCAAAATTACATCAAGATAGGTTAGACAAAACATGTTTTAAAACAAACCATATTGAAAACAAGAGCTGTTCAAAAGATTGCCAGTGCTTAACTTTTCAAATAATAATCCAAGTAGACACTATTTATTCAAGAGTTAGTAGTTGCAGTATTACTATAAGTATGTGTATACATGAAGTTCACATGATTCATAGCAGCCAAAGTGTAAGCATATGCATGCATGGTGCTCTGCTGAATGGTTAAATAACTGAATTGATGAATATTGTGATATATCTTATTAAAGAAGTATCTTTATTTGTTGTGGCGATAGCAACTTTCATGCAAATCTTTTCTTTTATTATCTAATTCCGAAAGTAGAGACACATTTGTCACAAATCCCCGAATGGTGCTGTATCATTTTACTTATTAACCTACCTGTTCCTAACTTTGTGTTTGCATCCAAAATGCGCTTGTGTCTCTTTCCAGTAGGCACATTATTCATTAATCCACACTGGGTATTACTACATGGCACCGAATAGAAAACAATAATGACATTATTCGAGTGCTTCATTATTTAGTGGAATCAAGTTATCATATATTTCATATGTAATGATACCCTACTAAACACAGCTATTTCAATAATGGCCAGTATTTTTCGTGTACACACAAGTGGTTGAAGTAAGTTATGTCACTGTCACATTATCATTAATAAACAGTACATACTGTCAACCTGCGGAAAGTACTGCCACTCAAGTATTTTTCTAAATGTGACAATATAAAAGCTGTGTGATGTTTTTTTTTGACTATACAGAAATAATATTTAAATTTGAAAAAAAAAGTTTACTCAGCAATTCTGATGTGAAGATAACTTCACTGTCAACTGTTTGAAACAGAAAAAATGGCATATGTAACATTATCCTTATTTTTGACTTAAAGGCCGAGGAAGAACTATAAAAAGGGCTCAGGTAGAGAAATAGCCACTTGCTTTGCATTCACTGAGCTAACAACATCAGAGGTTTAAATAAAAATTCTAATGAAATTAAAGTATAGATTTGTTTGAAATTTAGCACAAATGTTCTTTAGCATAAATGTCATACAGTCTGAAAAAATAAAGTTCATTGGTTGTCTAAAAGTGTGACACCCAGGAAATAAACTTGTGTTGTCTGCTTCAAGATTTGAATTTACCTCTACAGTGATTGGCAGCTTCTCCATTGGCTGAGAGCTAATAATATCACAGCCGTTGTATGAGTCACATACATTGACATAAGGCGGTAAAATTCAAAATGTAATGTTTTGTTTAGAACAGTTCTATATATTATGTAAGTTTTATGCATAACTAGCTGTAATAAGTTTCATCCCATAATAAAATATTATCTGGTATACATTAATAGTCCCATAAAAAAAATTAATGATATAGGTATGGTTTTCCACAATATCCATTCAGCCAAACTTGCTCTTCATACACTATTAACCTTGAATGTTTATCAAAATTAATGGCATTTATCGGAACTAATACTATAATTGGCATTCCTTTCTGGTGTGTATCTAGATAAATGATATCTCCCTGATATAGTCTCACTTTCGAAAGAAAAAAATCACTCATATACATATAGAAAATGTACAAAAGAAACAATTACATTGACTTAATGTTTAATTCTTCAATAAAACATTGCAATAACTGAAAGTTAACTTTCAATTTATTTGAAGTGACTTTCCCCTAAACCTCACAAAAGTGGACAGTAAGTTATTTATTCTGAAAAAATTGCACTTCCCGACATCAAGCAGACGATCTCTGTGTTTACATTATCAAATTACAAAGTATTGTTAACCCTCTGATAGGTATTACAGCTCCTCCCTACACTCCTAATATGCTTAATAGCTTGCCGGCCGGTATTTCACTAAAAACAAACCCCGGCCTTTAAACTTAATCAGCATGACATTGAAAGTGAGTAAATCCAGCAGGATATGCCAAACAAAAACGCACATGTTTCAACAACATTTTAACAAAAGTCTTTCAACAACTTTTCACGCAGTAACGTATCATGTTTTTGGCAGGATAACATTGACGCTGTCATGATGACGTCACAACATTGTTTCTGCATCTATTTATTTCAAGCTCAAAAATTGCAACTGTAAAGAGAGTGTAAAACTATCATACGACTGTAGTTCTTTCTATCAACTTCTTGGCAGTAAAACTGCTAGATGTTTGGTCTGTTGTAGGGATTATCATTGACATTTAAACTGAGGTATACATAACAAATAAAAAAAATTGAGAGAAAAAATTCACAAGACTTTTAAAGTTTACATTTTTGTATAAACATAATAGGGAAAAAGAAGCTCTGTCCCCTGGCAACAAAGATTTTTTCCATGGCTTGAATTATCTTGTCTGTAGAACACATAAAGTTCTATGAACTAATGCATTTAAAAAAAAAATGAAAAACCAAGTAATCATTATGTGAATAATACATGTAATAAGCCTAATAAATCATAACCTTTAATGATAGCTGAAAGTCCATATGTGAATATCGCATTTGCATATGATAGTTGAAGTGGGACCCAACAATGCTTGCATAATGAAAGGGCATCTGCCAGAACCCCCAGGTCAACTATTATTCTTCCTTCCCTCCATGATTCTTCTAACCCATCACCCACTTCTACTTCTTGGGACACATCAATATAAAACACTTCATGATTGACGACCTATAGAAATCGATAATTCAAATAGCATTTATCATTCTTATCACTCTTACGTTATGTCAAAAGTAACAACCATTTTGCATGTCCGGCATACTGCATATTAACTGATGGACATACTTTTTTATATATAAACAAGTTAAACAAATTAACACAAGTTTCTTTATGTATCTTTTAACCATATCATTTCACTTAGTTCATTACTTCTTGTGATATTACAATAGTTTAAATATATATTATAGTTTTTCCGTGCAAGAGCAACTTCGGATTGGGAGTATCATCAAACTATTAAAATAAAGGAACATAATTATCTCATTGCATTTCATTCCTGCTGTTCAATCATGCTTTTCAATGTTTGCTTGTTTGTTTTTAGGTGTTTTCTTTATGCGGCTTTCACTCGGTCTTTAAAAATAAGAAGACACACTTGAAATGAAAGTGAAAGTAATCTTGTCAAAACAACCACAAACACTGCTCTCTGCATTATGACTTTATGTAATTAATTACATTATTCATTACTGGAAGTACCTAGATATAGTGACAAGTATGCACACAAAATGATAATTAATTTATGCGAAATTTGACTACTTCAACTTTTTTTGGTTAGAACTATTACTGTCTTGTACAGGCTTAACCTTACTATAGGGTTATGTAAATGGGCACTATAAAAACCACTTGTGTTTTTTTTATGTCGCATGCTCATATATTAGTGTTATATATATAGTGAGATTTAGCCTGTGCTTTTTTATGTGTAGAAATACTGCTATTACCGTAGAAAATAGTCAGTAACCGGGTACAGGCCATGAGTTCTGTTACAAGGGATTTTGTTATGTGTTGAATTGTCCAGTTGGACTCGCAATCTTTCCAGTCAGATTACCACAACATTTATAACAATGTAAAACACAGAATATACATACAGTATGTATGGTCTTCGGTCGCCGAATATTCAGTTCCTTGTCGTCTTTGCCTCTGTCCCATGATTATCCTGTTATATTTTACGATCTGTTTTTTACTCTGAAACGGGCCCGGTTTAATCTTTCCCTTTTTGACATTTGACAGACGGTAAACAACCCATAAAGCAATCTATACCAAGGGAGGGAAATCTCGGAGTCGTAAAATAAACAGACCGACGACGTAGCTATATTTTCATATTGCACAGGAGTTACAGTATGTTGTTCATACACGAAACAACGATTGGCAACTCTTTAGGTTCAGAAGAGTAAATATTTTGCATCTTTATACTATTTGCGACAGTTACTTTACGATTCTTATAATCATGCGCAATCGACGCTAATTTATCAGCAGTGACCCCCCTTAAACTTTTCATTGGTGCACATATCACGCGCGTGCTGCATGTCGCCTGGCGTGCCTCTTTTTGCAGCCAATCAGGATTCGCGTGGTCCTTTTTTTAAGTAATCGTTCCTTTATGCGCAAACCGCAGGAAAATTCTTTCTTTCATTTTGAAAAGGGGAAAATGACAACAATCATGTAAGTAAAGTTTCATTATTTTCTAAATTTCTGTCCGCTGCATGACGAAGTACTTACTACTCAAAGGAATTTAATGAAATATGTTCATATCTGCTAGATCAACTACCAAAATTTATCTTAAAACTGCATTTTAACATTCATTGTATGCTTGCAAACATAGAAATATTAAGGATTATATACCTAAAGTCCTAAGTTTTCCAATTGTATATTTAATTAGTAATTCAAACGAAAGGAATGTCAGTGATACAGTTTAATAGGACATTACCTAGGCCTTCACTCGCATTTCAAGTTAAGTAACTTTAACTTTCACTCGATACTCTTTGGATCTACGTTGTAAAGCTTTAAACAGTTTCAACGTGTATTCGTGCTTTGATGCGGAGGTCGTAGGTTCGAATCCAACAGGTTTATTTTTATTAGACAATATAGACTCTAGTTCTGGATATAGCATAACTTGACTCATTTAAAATTAATTTTTCTATTTACAGATCAACCCTGCCTGACAAACTGTTGAACATTGCAGTGCAAAATAGTGGCAGTATCTACCATCACAGATAACTTAGTGAAAGTTTGAACTTCAACCGGCATTTCAGAATATTTCAGAGAAAAATTTAATTTTATTGAGAAACATTTGTTTCGGTTACAATGTAAATTAACTCACCACAGGTCCGTATATCCTCCCGTTTATGTTCAGTATACAGGTCCGTATATCCTTCCGTATATGTTCAGTATATAGGATGAGGACCAAGTACGTACTCTGTAAATATACAAGCCTGTATTCCGGTTCCGTATTTATGCTAAAAACGTCTTTGTAGATTCCCGTTTTCTACGAAAATACAAGTCCGTATATATCCCGTATATGGTTTAAATACCATTCCCGTACACAATGTCTGTTATTTATATACAAGTCCCTATTCCAGGTCCGTATATCTCTAGTGTACGGAATGTAAATCTAGTCTGTATATGGTTGAAGTACCGTTCCCGTACACGTCGTTTATCTTGCATGTACAAGTTCGTATTTCTGTCCCATATATACAAGGAAAAAAAGATCTCCGTTTATTGAAAAAATACACGCAGTATACTGCATATCGATTATGATACGCAGCATACTAGCTTAATTATGAAGCAACGTGAAAATAGCAAAAACAACTTTTTATGATACAACTTTCAACAAGTTCCGTTTATTTGAAATGTACTAGAACTACATACATGTAATATTCGAAGAATACGGATGTCGGTATATGTGTGGAAGGTATACGGATTTCCCGTATACCATATTCTCCATATACGGATACGCGTATGAGGTCCACATATTATGCAAAAACGTTCCGTATACTCCCATGTTTTCGAAAAATATGGGCCCATACACTCCCATATATCCACTCTTTTTTCGCTGTGAATATATTTAAAATGAATAATTTTGGACAAAAAAAAATATCGCTGCTTTTAACATTTTACAGTTGGGGACAGGGTATAACTTAGAAACTGCTCCTTCGGACGCTCGAAATTCTTATGACAACTTATTATTCAACTAAACTTAACTAAATCATTACCACAGCTTTTATTGATAAATAATAACAAAATTAAATTCATTCTGATAAGGGAAAGTTTGAATGCAAAAATGTATGCGGTGAAACTGAACCACACAAGGTGTTTTTGTTTGACTTTCCGAATAATTAAGATTAGTTTGATTGTATAATGTTGAATTCGTTTTCCACTTCAAAGTATTCTAACACTAGGCGCAATTCTTAATGGTGTCAAACGTCAAACGTCTCCATTATAAAAGTTTTAGTGATGTTTGAAAGTTTCCAAGAAATTTCGCTATACTTTTAATGTTGGGTCTTTTGTATCCAGAAATTGAAATCAAACACTTTTTCCGCTACTATTGCTTAAAGAGTACATAGGACATGTGCACATTTTAACCGATATAATCATATCTTTCTTTCCCATCGTTCATGTCGTCCCTAAAAGTCCATTGGTCTTATGCACTGACCAGGGGTAAGATAGTCTGCTATATTTGTATACGTTTTTCTGAATTGCGATAGATTTTTAAGTCGACTGCAAATTTCACACAATGCTCTGTTAGGTCCGTACACAATGCTTTTATATTTGTTCTTCTTTCGCAATAAAGTTATATATTTTTCCTTATTATCCCCAATATCTTTAAGATAACTTACTAAAGTTGATACGTTAGAAAAATCTGAAGTGTCTATATATGTTTCTGTAGGTAGTAGACGGCGATAATTCGCCCCACCTCTTACAACTAATATCCAGTTGTAGTTGTAATTCCGAAAGAATCGTTGTGTTACAAAATCATTACATAAAGATGTTTCAAACCCTAGATAAAATTTGTAAGTAGGTATAATTTGCTCTAGCTTGCCTGCATCTATTGTTTTTCCATCAATGCCACATATTCCATATATATCGACATCAAATCCATGTTTAACCATTTCAGCTATATACTGTCTGCGAGCGCTTGCAGTTTGGCATTGTCGTACAAGCCATAGAGCGTTTTTTGTCTTAGCATTATATATAGACTCATAGTTTAAATTAGCAATGTTCGGATTCTTTGTTAGAGACCCGTATGGTTTTGGAATATCTGAATCAAGTCTATACAAAGAAGACCAGTTCATTGTGTTGAACCAAGATTCCGCCTCATAATCTGAGTTTAAATAATCATTTGGAGGATCAAAAGATGAAAATATCCATACCTGACTCGGATGTCTTAGCTCCCTATGAAATGGGGTATAATTTCCCATTCTCTCGTTTCTTACGCCGACATAAAATATGATTGCATCTGCTGTAAACATCTTACTTTTCTCAAGTGTAAAATCGCAATTTTTGTTCTCACATGTTTCAGTATGTAACATTTTGAGTTCTTTAGAAGTAAATATATTATTTGGTATATTGAAAAGCAAAATAACTTTATTCTTTTCTACATTATGTTGTTCAATTACGGAATCATTATGCGATTTATATGTAAACTCCATTAAACTTTGGTAAAAAGCTCCATTATTTATTTCAAAATCAGGCATGTTTGTTTTCAAACAGTCTTGGGCAGAATATTGCGAACTGTCTTTAAACAATTTCCCTGACAGTATATCCATGCGACGAAAAACAAAACCTATGTTTAAAATTATCGGGAAGACCGATAAGTAACGAAGTGGGAACTTCATTTTATTTCCTTCCTTATATTTTTTTGTCGAATGAGCTCCCCTTTTCCCCAGGTAATATATATCATCTTAATTGCTGGAGAAATGCATAATTTGACTTAAATAAGACCTGACTTACTAATACAACTGCATTTTGATATCCTTATTCATCTTTAAGTTCTTCGATGATAAACAGTTTGAGAAACACATGTTATTTGCAAGAAATGTGCAGATTCTATTCTCAAAACGATATAAAAAAGCTAAATGTATGTAAACTAATAAATAAAAAAGTGTTCAAGAAAAGCATATATCGAATAAGTCTCGATTACAAACGGTGTGCCAATAATGCGGTGTTTTATAATAAATTGCTATTCACCTTAAAAAGTGTTTATGATCATTTAACGAAACTACAACATGTATGATAATGCTAATTTTATCGATGTTTCCTGGAAGGTTTTAGCTGGAACTTTTAGGTTTGGTAACATTCCTTCGAATTATTTGAAAAAAAAAGTTTTTGGGTATGCCTCTTTAAAAGAAACGGCTGTATGGAACGAAAGGGTATATCGTTTCATTTTCCGCATTTTCGAAGCGTGTTTGCGGTATGAAACAATATATACTCAAACGCAAACGAAAGTGTGCACGTTTCTTTTTATGATAACTATATTTATATAGGTTATAAACCTTTCATATGTGTATCATGTGAAACACGCCTGTCATTGTGTTTAACAATGGCTACATCGGTCAGTGTTGGAGTTAAATGTTACGTAACGTCCCTTTACAAGCGTTTTGCATGATTTACCCGTGCAGTGTCTGGGCAAATGTGAAATCGGTCAAATAATCTCTCATTACTTTCTTACAACTTCTAGGAGTAAGAAAAACACACTGCGATTTGAATATTTTCAAAACTCGCAATACCCAGACTCTCTCAGCGTCAACGTATTGAAGCTTTGATGATGCTTAGCAGAGGTGACTCCGTTTATAATGTTTCACGGGCATTTAATTGCAACAGAAACACAGTAACTAAACTTCGTGCCAGGTTCCAGCACGCAGGAACAGTTGCCGATCGTCCTTGAACCGGCAGATCTTGTATAACTAACGTCAGATTAGACCGAGATTTTGAACTGACGCACACCAGGCGTCGTTTCCAAAGCACTGCCGCTACAGCGAGCTGTACGCTGTTCTTAGGCGTCTGCGTCATTGTGTTCGGCCTATTACACCAAGACGAGTTTACGCTGGTTATGTGCTCGTACGACTTCATCGCGTTGTTCGTTTGAATTGGGCACGGTTTCATCTCCGTTGGACAAGACGTCAGTTGGATAGATTTGTCTTTTCCGATGAATCAAGGTTTAACTTGAGTCATCATGATGGGAGGGGGAGGGTATTTAGGAGGAGAGGGGAGCGATTTGCTGACACCAGTGTTGTAGAGAGAAACAGGTTTGGCGGGGGCAGTGTTATGGGTTGGGGCGGGGATCATGAGAAAAAGGAAAACTGATCTGGTCAACGTTAATGGCAATCTTGATGCAGCCGAGTACATTAACCAGGTGTTAAGACAACAAGCTGTTCCATTCGTTAATCAGCATGATTGATGCACGACAATACACGTCTGGATACGGCACGGCTAACGCAGCAATACCTAAATTCAAATGGCGTTAACGTCTTGCCTTGGCCTGCCGTTTCTGCTGACTTCAATCCAATCGAGCAAACTTTGGATCTTATTGGTCGTAGAGTTAGGTCAAGACATGTCGTCAACAATTTGCAGGAGCTACAGAATGCTCTGCAGATCGAATGGAACAACATTCCTGCACACGTTGTGCAACGTTACGTCAATTCCATGAGACGCCGTATTGTACAGGTTATCCGACAACCTGGTGGCCATACCAGGTATTAATCAAATTATCACAACAAAACCATTAGGAGAGCTTAAAAACGTGATTATACTCACAATACCATCAATTTCACAGTTTGCGTATTTTTCATTTTGACCCTTGACACATGTAACCGAATTATGTGCATCAATAGAAACCGATTTTTTAAAAAAGATTGCTTGGGTGTGTAGGCAATTGAATAAGCTAAACAGTGGTACCAAACATCATATTATTTCTATTATGGATATCAAGCAAATTAAGAAAAACCTCTATGCACACTTTCTTTTGCGTTTGAGTATATATAAGTAAGTACGGTTTATTATACAATCAAGTGCCCTTTATGAAGTTTTGATTTATGGGATTATAACAAAACTGTTACATTCCTTCAACAGAGTGCGATTCAACAACCGTCAAACATGTATCAGGCACCTGCTGACATTCGATTCTTTGTTTCCACGTTCCCAAGATAGATGCCGTAACAACTGAACCAGTGGAAATGGTGTTTGTACAAAAATGCCGAAACGGAGGTTCTAACAAGAAAATCTTAATATATTTGTTTACCTTTGTCATCGTTACTTGTCAAAATGCAAATCTTGGTATTTTACGTTTTACAAAATCAAACCAACTAATGACCAAATAAATTGTTGAGCCCCATACTACACATAAAGTCATATTACCCTTCAACATTTCCATATTAAGTGATGGTCAAAAACAGGGATGAAAACATAGTAAATGCTTTGAAAGCCGGTAAATAATGAGCTATATTCAGTTATTTCTCTTAAAAAGATATAAATGAAGATATACCTAGCTGAAAATGTAAATTCTCAATTTTTGACTTGGATAGGCAAACAAGATTTTTTACTGTTTTTCTCTATATTCAATATGAATAAAACTGTGATACCGATTAATTCATTTTGTTTGAAAATGTGGAAACAAGTCATGAATGTTTCTCTTTAAATATAGAGGGCACCTTGAAGGAAAACTTTAAAAAACTATGTTTCCTGTTGAATAACTTTTACAAGTTGCGAACAAAATGTCAGTAGCATGACTGTGTTAGTTCCTTTATAACTGATAACTACTTCAGTTAGCACCCGTGTGAGCTCTAAGTGAGTGACAAAACGACGTTTCAATGTCTGTGAATAGTAGTTATTTGTACAAAATATCAAGATACGTTATAATTTAATTATAATTGGCCATGTACCAGGAAATCAAACATTACAAGCACTGCACATAAAGTGAAATTTCAAAGAAACGTTTTAAGACTGAATGACATCATAAGCAATGAATAAAATAAAGATGTTTTAAATATGGGCACAACCACTACCTTATATATTTTAACTAGAAATGACATATCTGGTCAAATTGAGTTACCACCATTTTCTTTTACAAATATATGTGAAGAATCAAACTACATTGTTCGTTTTGTCAATTTTTTTTATGAACACCATAGCAACAAAAAAAGGCTTTTGGGTCCATTTTAATAATATTTTCAAAGGAAGAAACAAAAGTTGAAATATTCAAATATCTATTCAGTTGCATCGTTTACATTTCAATCGTGAAACACGACTGGATAATTCAAAATATAAATATTCAACATGAAGCATAGTTTGGTTGCCATGGCAACACACATGTTACAAAAGTGTTGGTTTTCCACATAAGCATCATAACAATTCAATTTAAAATTGCAGTAATTTTGTCACAGTTTAAACAGGATCCTTGAAACACGATGATGTAGTATGTGTTTCACATAAAAAATGAAATTTCCATTATATTAAGAACAATGGCCAAGTTGTTCAAACTTTGTTAACTTTAACAACTTGTTAGCTTAACAATCGTTAAATTTTAACTTTTTCGTTAGCTAAAGATTTGTCAAATTTTTGGTTTTTCAAAGCATTGTTAAAATTTTCGTTAGCTAACGAATCTTTAGGTGACTTAACAAATCGTTAAGTTTTTAACAAAGGCAAGATATCCCATCATGCACTTATTTTAATACAACCTCTTAAGGCACTGAATATATATATACTCTTGAAACAGAATAATATTGCTGTTACCGTAGCTTGCAGTCAGCAGTCTTTATTCATTTATTTTTCGTCTGTCATTTTTAGGACATTGTAAACACTATTTTGATGAGTTTTACTAGCGACACTACATGAAGCTGGTTGTTGCCCTTCATAAAAATACAGTTCAACATCGCAGCTATTTCTTTAGTTTCTTTGTAACAGTCTCAATTCACAGCTGTTTTCTATGTTGTCAGCAGTGTTCACGACTTTACAGTTTTGCACTCCAGTCCATAGTTCTTATTCATTAGCTACGTTTTCCAAGTCAGTTCTGTTCCATTAATAAGTGTTTATACTTACTCCTGAACTGTTAAAACAGTACTTAAAACATTCAATTCTTATAAATCTTCCGTTTTCCATGCATTTTTATGAAACTAAGAAAACAGCAGACGAAGGTAGTGTTTGATCTTAAAACACAACAGAACATGTTCCGAAAATCTTACCTTGGCTAACAAAATGAACAAACTATATGTAAAGTTCATTGATTTACATAGCTATTTGTCACTATTAACTCATTACGATGTCTTCACTTCATAAACGAATTAATTAAGTAAATGGAACTATTCTCATATACCTGATTAACTTCCTTACATAGTGATGAGGTCCATCTTTGTAACTTCAACTACCTCAATTATTGATGTTACAGATGCAAGAAAACTGTTTATTTCTACCAAAATACTTTTAAACTGATCCAAACATAGTCAATTCATGAAAGCTGGTACAATGTAGCAGTATTCTGACAAATGCTGTTTCAAATATTTTAAAAGGATATGAATTATTGCAATGTTTTCAAGGGGTTATTTTCAGCTTCATGATCAGTAACTGTTATGATATTATAATAAAATGAATGCCATAGTTGTAGCTGCAATGTATTAAAATGTGGATGATATTCTGTTTACATGAAAAAGTACACTTAAATTTACCTTAATATGGCCTGTATTTGTTATGAAGACCATAGACAGCATTTTCTTTAAACAACAATTCAGTTACATTCAATGTCATTAATATTCAACTTGTAAATATATGTTGTCTTGACCATTTTAGGGATTTTGATTTTTTCATGATGTATGAAATAATTTGTTTTCAATTATAGACCAGCTTATCTGTAATGTGGTACCTGAACATGCCCTCTGGAATAGGGTATATAAAAAAATCAACATTGTCTAGAATGTCAGTGAGGGCAGACTCTTACAAATGCATGGGCTATACTTTAAGAATTGGTCCTCTTTAGGTGACATGAATTCTGTTATTAACAATTGAATTTTATATAGCAGAAAATTTAGACAGCATCAAAATAATTGTTTCACATTATCACAAATAATATCCTAACCTGCAGAATCAAAACCAAGTCTGTGTGAATTTGAATCGTGGATATCAGAGTAATGGCCATTGAACTTATAAAATGCCATTTTAGTAAGATTTAGATTATTTCCCAATCAATATCGGTCAAAAACATTTGTAATGTGATTGCAAGAGTTGACCACTAATTTAGGAGGCAATATGTGAATTTCTGTTCAAGGAAACAAGACCTGAAATGATGCAAACACTGTCTGCTTTAAATCAGATGGGTACTTAAAAGAGCTTAACATGTGCAGACACATTTTGTCCATTAATTATCATTTATGGATGGAGGATGACCTAAATGTCAAAATGCACTATTTCAGTACAAATTAATGTCATAGAACCACTAATTTGCTGTGCTAACTGGATAGATTTTCTGGCTGGAAAAAATAATATGACTGTTGCTGGATTTCAAACTACACCACTGAGGTGCCTTGGTCAGTGACCTTAACCACTGACACAAAAACACTGAAATCCTGTAGTAGTGAAACCATTGTATTTTACAATTTATGTTTATATATTTAGTGATAGGACATGATTCTTGGTCTAGCTGTAAATATGAAAACGGATAGTGTAAGTCAGAGTTATGGAACATATATGTGTATCTAATAGGTGCTATCAGATGTTGAATTCCAGTTTAGAGCATCTGGTAATTGTCTAAAATTCTCAGCAGTCAAAATACTGATCAAAATATGCCATCAATGACAAATCAATAAAGGGTAACGAAAGTCAAATATAACTAGCGTCAAATTAGAGCTTGTTAACATAAACACATAGTTTAAAGAATTTTTGAAATCGGCTAAAAAATAAAATATACTTGCATGAATATTTAATTAATGCACTATGACATCACAAATTCAAAATGGCCGCCTCCATAAACCTTAATTGTTTAGATTTTCAATCTGCAATATCTTCACATTTAATACTCCGAATTTTGAAATTCTTTCAACATCGTGTTCCTCTAAACAAGTTCTTCAATTTGAGGTCAAATTATTATCTGACTTACCTTTCCATTTAAGAACAGTAAAGTATTGCATGATTTAGTACAAATATTAAATTTATATGTTTGTACATAACTTGCACTGAGTCTACAACATGTTTACATAGGGTGGTTTATGCATCATAAATGAAGGCCCCTAAGGAAAATTGAAGGCAGTAAAATACAGTTTTTCAGCATTATTTTTCTGACCAGTAAAAAGCAGTGAAATATTTCAGTCAATACAACAGTTATAAAAAATATGTTTGTATAGTGACTATAGAAGGAAAAGCAGTTAAGTGTCGTGAAAAGGCAGTACAATAACAGTAGAAATGCAGTGAAATCAGGCGAAATATGTAAATGAGCTAGCAAGAATTATGATGTCACAAAAAACTGCCCAAAAAAACTGCAGTACTAGTTTTTACCAGTTGAATGACATAATAGAAAACTGCAAAAAACTTTGGACAAACTGCCCCTAGCTTGAAGTCAACACCATTCAGTTTACAGTACAGAGCATTTAAAAGATGAAGTGGATCACTGCAACTATCTGAGTAATTCAATGCTATTAGATCATCTGGGATTGAGTCTTTTGTTTTTTCAAGCAAGGGTTTATTAAGTTCAAAAATTTTGAACTCTGTTCATTATATATTATTTAACAGTCACCAATTTAAGAATTTTCAATACAATTATTTGAATTTTCAAGCAATTTCTTTAATAAATAGTACTTGATAGCTTTTACGATAAGCTGATTCCCTAAAAATGTTATATGACACCAATTTTCAGAATACTTTTGTTGCATTGTCTTTTAGCCACTGCCTGTTTGCTGTTTCTCAAATCCTGTTCACAAAATCAAACCATCATTATGTCTTAGATTGATAATTATTCTTATGCAAATGATATTGTCCTTTTTAGCACACAATTTTAGGCAACTTCAAGTATTTTTCCCACATGTATATTTAAACATTTCTCTCTAACATGTCTTTAAAATAACCTTCAGCAAAAAACAAAATGACCACTTTCTGTAAAGATCCTGCACTTCCTGTGACTGGGTTGAATAGAACACTGTTAAAAATTGTTTTGTTTAGTGACTGCAGAAATGAAGTACTTAATAGTTTTTTACAAAAACAGCTAATATGGTCCCTGGGAAGGACTTAGAAAATACTGCTCTAAGAAAATTACTGATTTTTACTGCCCATAAAGATGATTTTTAAAGAAGCAGTTTCTTGAAACTGCAAAATAACTGCAGAAAACTGGCAATAACTAGTTTTTTCTCTCTGCAGATTTTTTTCAGTATTTAAGAAAACTGCATTTTACATGTACTGGTCACTAACACTTTTAGCTGTTAATGACAGAGCTAAAAGAAAAGCACTTTCCTAAGGGCGGTGTTGCAGACATCAAAATAATTAAATCTGAATATGGTTATAACATAGAAGTTTGGGTTCTAGTCTCTTTACAAGCACAAAAATATTTAACGTTTTTCAATGTAGACAGTTACACGTACATTGAATAATTTTGTATATTGTTAATAGCCTTATATCTTGTTTGCAAGTATTGCAATGTTTATGAAATTAAACTAAATGAAAATAAGTGATGAGAAAACATAATAGTCCTGCTAGATTCCAAAATAGTGACACAAGGGAGCAGTGAAGATACTGAATAACTCTAGTTGACTAAATTTGACAGAAATTGAGTAAGATATTGACACTTAGTTTTCAGACTGATGTCACACCAGAACAGTACATGCTAAAAGTTTTCTAGGAAAGGTTTAATTAATTATATTAACATTGACAACTATTACAGAGAAATGCATTATATAGAAACTTGTCTGTATATTTACTATTTTGCAGCTGGCCATTAATCATACATACATATATTGTAATTATATAAACTTTATATTAACATTCATAAATACTTTCTGAAAGGTGAGTAGCTTTCACTGTACATTGTGTTAGAATAATGTATTTATGTGTTGTTTTTTTGTGTGTTTTTTTATTTTTTTTTGGGGGGGGGGGGGGGTAGCGGTGGGGCATTTTTCAGGTGGTACATTTACAAGTTATGAAACTAGCTGTTGATTGATATATAATACTGGTATCTACCTGACCTCCTTGACTTTGAATAGCAAATCTGGATTTAGAAACTGATACCTAAAGATGTTAGAAAATGTAAGATTTTGAAGTATAGAACAAATGACTTGTTTTGTTTGTTTTCACATTGTTTGCCCATTTAACAGGATCGATATTTGAACATATAGGTGCAAGATAAAAAAAGAACACTCACTATTTACAGCAGTTACGGATGACCTGTAATTGCGTGTAGTGTGACTTCTTTGTTTCATGCATGCAGACTATGCATGGTATAAACTGCAGACATGCATACTTTGCATGGTATGAACTGCAAGCCATACGTAATTGCAGGCATGCAGACTATTTACGGTATAAACTGCAGACCAAAATCAACTGCTCATGCGCAGTTGGTGCGTGGTATAAACTGCATTGATGCAGTCTATGCACGGCATAAACTGCAGTGCTGCAGTCTACCTATGGAACATTCTGAGATTTTTTTTCTGCGGTAGTTCCTTAGCTCTTAGCTTGTGTAATTAAATGCTGCCATCAATGAATTATGTAAGGGAGCCAAAGCAGCTCTATTGTACACTACATAAAGTATTTGAACTGTTGATGCAGTGCATTATATCTGCTCTACGTGACTAGTGGATGAGCTGTTCTATAATTATTTGACGTATACTTCGCTTGGTTGTCGTACGGTGAATGCGAGTGTTCGACAGACTTGAAAGAAGCTCAACGACCTACAGGTACTGTGTCACAAATATAATGCGACGGGCACATGTGATTGCAGAGACTTCCCCGTCAAGCACTCACATTCTAAAATTGCCATTGCCTTAAATGACTAGGCATTTCCCTTCATGCTATCATTTAATCACTTCAAACATGAAAAGACGGACTCAACGTTTTCCTACATACATCGCCCGCTTGACAACAGTTGGTGAGATTGGTTTATTACATTTTCAGTATAACATAAATGTAATCAAGCAAAATCAAAAGTTGGATGCATTCAGCAAAGAACAATTGTACAAATTTGTCATTTTAAGTGTTTTATTCCATGCTATAACACACACTTCATATTTATCCACTTAAAGCTTGTCCTAATTTCTTATCCAATCAAATGCTTCAATTCAATAAGAAAAGAATAAGATTTAATTCCCATATTAAATCAGTATCTCCCATATGCCAATGATTAGTTATATTTGTTTCCGTAGGTAGGACTCTGACCTCAAACGGACAAGCCTAACCCTATATTTCTTTTTCTTCAAAGCACGTTCAAATGTATGGTCTGTAGGTGTAGCAAACAGTAAGTGGGTTATATGTTAGTATTACAAGAATTCACAAACTTATTGTAGTATTTGTGTTTCAAAACATAAAGTTCATACAAAGCATCTCTAACAAGATACTTTTTGTAAACATACCGGTATATTCTTGCATCTGCTTTTTAATTCTGAAATGTGTTTTTTTCACACTATAGTTTGATGTCTTATGGAAAAGCTTTTAGTTTCAGTTCATTTTGCTGTTAACTTCTAAAACACAAATGTCTTCTTAAAGTTTTCAACAATATTTCGGAACTTCTTTCGCTCCCATTATGCGATGTCTCCTGTAATGAAAAAAAAAACCTAAAAAAAATTATGTTTAGACTAAAATGTGAGTAGAATATGACGAAAACCAATATCATAACAACAAGACTCAGTTGGCACTAAGTTGCTCATCAGAGCATGCTATATATTACTTGGTCAACATCCAATTTTATGGTGTACTGCTTTAGTTTAGAACCAGTTACTGCATACTATTTTGCAAATGAGAGAAAATCGGTCAACCTATTAATGTTATGCACACCAGTGGACAAAAGAAGTGATGATACCGTCCATTTGTGATTATTAACTTGTCAATGTTTTAAAGAGAAGGAAGATTTAGGATTCACCTCTAACTTATTTTAAAGCGACACTTCAATTTTTCATTCAAATATGCGCTTAACTGGGACAATTTTCTGCAATGCAAGGCAGCTGCAGAGAAAGTATGGGGCAATGTTTCCGTTTGTCCACTATAAGAAGAGATCAAAACATATATTCTGACTTATTGTCAAAATGTTTGGGTATAAAATGTTGATTCTAGAGTGTTCTCAAGGTTTGCCCATGGTTTGACTTAGCGACCCAGTATTCGACCCCATGTGACCAAGCTTCGAACTTGACCTAGGAATCACCGAGACAAACATTCTGACTTGATTTTCATGCAGATTGGATATTAAATATGGCCTCTTAACAAGGATATACTTTGATTTTAGTTTGAACTTATGACCTAGTCTTTACCATATGACCCAGTTAAAAACTTGGTCTAGAGATCATTAAGATAAACACTGATTCTGCTAAAAGCTCAAACCTCAAGATCCAACCCAGATTCAAGTATTTTAGATCCTCTAATTCCATAATTTGAATCATTTTAAGGATGTTGGATAACTAAAGTGAAGTTATTCTATTTTGTTAAACGTCGTTGACTTTCCAATCACTGCACATCACAACCAGAGCTGTCTGAATGACAGCGCAGTGCTTGTCAATAAAACAAAAAATTGTCAATAAAAGGCAAAACAAGAATCTGTGTATTTTCTAAGTTTGAAACCTCTGGTCCTATATCGCTCACCTGGCTACCATTTGCTATAATACAAGGCAATACAAGGCAGAAAGGGTCAAATTTAACCGGGGGTCCTGATTTGAATCATCTTCATGGAGGTCCACCACATAATGCTACATTCTAAATATCTAAGATCTGGGCCTTGTGTTTCTAGATAAGAAGAGTCTTGAAGTTTTGAAGTTTTGCCTATATAAACATTGTTTTAGAGGAAATGTCGTTTTAAGGAAAAAGTGAACGGACATAGCACGTACGCCGGACGTCGAGCGATCCTAATAGTTCAGCCTGACCATTGCGTTTCAATTATATTATAGACTACAGCAAGAAATGCATCTTTAAATCTTGAAAGTTATTCAAATATTGCTTGCACACGAGGGGTGTAGCATTAAAAAGATATGTGAAAGAATGAAAGAAAGAAATGCATAAATGAGTAAATAGTAGAAGAATTAATACAACAACGAATAATTATTTGTTTTCCAATAAATAATTGTTTGAATAAATATTCAGTAAATAGCATTTAGAGCTACAGTTTAAACATATTTTATTGCCAATATTGTATTTACATAGTATTTATAATATATATCACAATACACATATAAATAGAAATAACAGATATATGGCAAAAGGGCTGAGCCACAAGTTCTAACAACTTAATTACGGCTCTCCCCTTTAACTATGATATTAAGAATTTGGCAGAGGTGTTTACTTCATCAAAATAGTATAAATATAATAAGCAATGGGCAATTAAGTAATTATAAGTTCAAAACAATTTTTTGCTTTGTTCTATCATTAGTTACAATCAAGACAAATTATAGAACAAAATGAAAGCGGAGAAGGGAAGAAAGATGAGAGAATGGTTCTTGGATGGCTAAAATGTAATAATGTTGATAACTTAATTGTTGAAACGTTTGGTATTTCTTATAAATTTTTGAACAGCAATAAAAATGGCAATATTATTCTCATTTGACAAGTGGTTGCTTCCAAACAATAATAATTGGCAATTTACCGGATGTAATGGTCGCTTTTCTACAAATAGTTGAAGGCGTTCATCAGGGTATCGATTACAATGAAATAAATAATGGTTTACATTTTCAGGGCCATAGCAGTGTGATCAAAGTTCGTTATCAGCAAAACAGTTAAGAAACAGATTACACTGAAGATCGCTAGAGTTATTGCGTAAGCGGGCATGAATTACTGACAGAATCGCGTTCCATGAAGGAAATAACACAGCACTTCGGTTACCGAAAAAAAGGTGTGCAAAATTTCACGTTTGAACGCGCCAAGCGCTTGTATATTTCATACTGAAGGTAATAGGGAGTTACATTCTTTTATTGCCGAAGGCACGAACGAGTTTTCGAATGAAGACGTTCTTTTAGGAATGGTTATAAAGTCATCATTATTTCTAAGATTGTAAGATGTTTGCTCACCAACAGATCTTAAAAAGAGATCACTGAGATAACCTGGAACCATATTTTTTTTTATTTTAAAAATTAAAAAATAAATTTCTGGTATCTTCTTCTATCGGCAAGTGTTAACCAGCCAATTTCTCGGTACAGATTGTGTAAGCTTGCAGAGCGCGTAGTCCCAGTAACTAGCCTAGCTGCCTCAATTTGTATTTTCTGTAATCTATTTTTTACAGGTAAAGTACAATTATCCCATACAACCGATGAGTATTCGAGTAATGGTCTCACGTATGAAATATAAATTTGGTTTAGTGTTTTACGTCGAACCGTGAATTTTAATTTTCGCATGACTCCAAGAAGTTTTGATGCAGAGATTATTATATTATTTATATGAGTGTGCCATTACAATTGTCACTCAAATTTACACCTACATGTTTATGCATATATGTCACAGTTAATAATTCATAACTAAATTCAAGTATTGGGGGTCTATGCTTACCAAAATATAGGACTTCAGTTTTGTCGGGATTGAATGTTACTAACAATTGTTTGGACCATTTCGAAATTTCTCTGAAATCATGGTTAAGAATGCCTTGTAAGTCATCAAAATTCGACGTTGTACTAGCTGTACAAGGACGTATCATCTGCGAATAGCCAGGCAATGCTGACCAAAGTGTCAGTTATATCATTGACATATATAAAAATTAACAGTGGCCCAAGAACGGAGCCTTTGTCTATTACTTGAATAATCAGATATCCAATTATGAATTTGACCATCTATTCCATATTGGTGTCACTGAAATAGTAATCCTATGAGCCATACCCTTTCGAATGCCTTAGATATGTCGCAAAATATCACACAAGTTTGTTTATTCGAGTCAACAGTTTGAGCTATTTGTCGATATAGATCAACAAGTTGATAAACGGTTAAATGACCAGACAGAAAGCCAAACTGTTTTTCGTATATAAGGTTATTTGCTTTGAAAAAATAATACATATGTTTATAAGCACATCTTTCCATACGTTTACCTAAACAGCTTAATAGAGAAATAGGACGATAATTGCTAGGTCAAATCTTGTGTGTGTGTGTGTGTGTGTGTTATCTATTAAACAGCATACACAAAGGTTCAGAAATTGAAAATTTTACATTCTTTAAAACTCTACGAGATATAGAATCAGCTTTGTTTGTATCTTAAGTTCCAATAATATTTTCGATATCAGACTTTCGAATGAATATATTATTCAATGATGCGTTTGTTTTGCGTTTGAACGGCGGTAAAACAGTATTAGAATCGTCTAATTTCGAAACAGATATAAAATAATCGTTCAAACAGTTGGCTTTTTCCACGTCAGTAAAACAAAGTTCATCTTTTCTATCTACATTTCTTTTAAGAACAGGTATTGTGCCGGGAGATTAAATCTTTCAAGGATTTCCAATAGTTTCTACAATTATTAGTACTGAAATCTTCGATTTTGTTTTCTATATTAGCAAAGAACCTATTTTTTTGCAAATATTTTTAGTTGTTTACCTAATTTCTCAGATGTTGTACTTAGACACATTTAATAGCGTTGGTGTTTTTAATGTTATACGTCTTTGTCTGTCCCTAGATTTAGTATAACGGCGAATCTCAGAGTCGTACCATGGCTTGTAATTGGGACGGATAGTTACATCCTTTGAAGGAATACATTCAGACATAAACTGGAGTAATTTCTCTGTAAATTTATCACAAGCTTGGTCAACAGGAAGTGTAACAATAACGTCACAGTTTCGGAAAAGATTAATTCATTTAAGCGTTAGAAATTTTCTCTGATGTAAAACCATATTTTTCTTGTGATATTTGAAAAAACTTGAAAAGACAGATTTGATATATATACGTGGCTTTGTGAGCGCTAATTGAGTTGTCTACATCCAGGCAACCCGACTTATGTAAATCAATATTATAACTGCGGTAGCGTCGGTGTGATGAGCCGAATCTGTCGACCCCGGTCATTTTATTTAGTGAGAGTTGCGTCCCTTCTCTTTCCGTGTGCGTTTGCGTAACGTTTTGATTGCACGTGTTTAGATTTGGATATTTCTGCGTCAAGAAAGGTGTTATTGCGTTAATTGTAGGCCAACAGAGGTATTTTCTTAAGTAACTTTGTTGAGATAAACGTTTTTTGATGTATTAACAATTGATAAGTTCGTAAGATAGACAATTATTGATCTTTTCTATCAGTGTCGGATAATTCTGTTTTTCCGATGTATATTAAAGGACTTCAGTTAAAGTATTTTCATTTCATCAATATGTCTTTCTTAAGTATTTTCAGTTCGACGTAGATTTATTGAGGAACAAATATAATAAACATATATCTTCAGTCAACTCTGGCAACTTATTCGTTACACAGTTCACTGGCAACATTTCGCTCCGTTGCTGTAACAAATATTGTTAGAAATTATGATAGGGTCCATTAGAGTTGCCGAAGTAGCTGTGACCCTAGTAAGTTCATCGATAACGTTCAAAAGATTATTGATCAAATAATATTTTTAAGATTAAACACATCATAAAGAAGATTTTCATTCAGATCACCCATCACTAAACAATTCTTATTGGTTTTTACATAGCACATATTTAAAAGGAGGTAGTTCTGAATGAAATTTCAAGCCAAATAGACCTGACTGTTGGTAATTTAATGTCAAGCCTACGGGATGAGTATAAACTATTAGAGGCATATACAATGACCCCGCCTGAATGTGCCATGACATCGCGCCTATATAACGTGTAATGGGAACATTCATACAAACGTGCATTATATGTCACGTGATTATCCAAGTACGATTCCGTAAAGCAAAATATGTCGTGATCAGATTATCAAAAATGTAGCCTAGTTTGTGCCTAATACTCCCAACATTAAGATTCAATATACTTATAGATCTGGGACAGTTTATTTTATCAGGACCTTGATTAGTTCTATATCTCCAGCAAGTAGTACGATTCAAATGAGAACGTACATAAAATACACATTAGCAGCGTTGCATAGCATATGGAAGCCAACAGTTTTAAATTGTAAAAAACACTTTGTAAGCATGCATGACAATGACTGAATTAAAATTCTAAAAATATTAATAGTTTACCAAACACGTTTCGTGGTATCACCTGATCTGCTATAAAACAGTCCAATGGATATCCGCCAACTAGAAGCGCCATTACCCATCGGGTAAAAAGGGCTCAGTCACATTTATTGCATGTCTAACATGCAGAATAACGTGCGAAATTTACAAATAAGCCATCCAGTGGCGATAAAGATAAAGAGGGTAGAGAGAAAAACAGTAGAAGAAAGTAAAAAGAGGAAGTATACAAAAACAAAAAAGATCATGAATCGACAAGTATGCTGTTAGGTGGACAAATTTGAAATTTCATTTAGAAAAAGAAAAAGAAACAAATCGTGAATACTTTTTATGCCCCACAAGGGTGGCATATTAAAATCGCACCGTCCGTCTGTCCGTCTGTGCGTCCCCACTTACAAATTTGTGTCCGGACTGTAACTCTGTCATGCATTGAAGGATTTTAAAATAAC
>JAUMHA010199934.1:0-52109 GCA_032359765.1 Saxidomus gigantea | reverse complement strand
TTATCAGCAATTTACTAGGCAAGGGGGATGCTGGACATATTAGATTTTTTATTAACAAGAGATATTTTTAAAACATATATATCTTGTTAATTAAAATCAAATTTGATTTTGTTTTAGCAGTCATCAGAAATTAGTACATCATCGCTCAATCCGTATGCATGATTTTGAATGTTGTAAGAAAAAAAACATTTACCTATGTATTTGATATTGAGCGGAGAGTTTCCCGTTGTCTGAACAGATACATTAGTCTTTGAACTAATGTTTACAGAAGTAAGAATCTTTTCCTCGGGACATATGATTGTGCCCGTACTCTCCGAGCGGTAGATACCCGTGCCATCTTGGCTTGAGGTCTGTAATGTTATTTCAGTCATAACGCTGAGGGCGTTTGTTCCCCTTGATGTACGCTGGGCCCACGGAATCAGGAACAGTATCACGGCCCCCGTTACTATTGGTACACCCGCGCAGTGGAATGCAATATCGTAATTGCCTGTTGCGTCATACAGTGCCCCTAAAATATATGTGCATATAATTGACTCACGGAAAATTTACGTCTCGGTATTATAAGGTCATCCCCTTTTGAAGGCATTTATTCTGTACCTATTTCATCACTTTGTAAAGTATCATAGTGTTACAGCTTAACATGTGAGAAGTATATCGTATCATACCTGCGACTGGCGGTCCCAAAGTGAATGTGAGCGAGCAGGTCCCAATTAGGAAGCCCCAGGCTACCACGCTCTTCTCAATCCCTATTAATGAAGCTGTCATTATTGGTAGTAAGACCACGAAACAACCATCTACCAGTCCCACTGTTATCACGTACAGTACGATTCCTGAAAAAGTCAAGTTTTACGCTTGCTTATTTGATTTTGCGCAAAGGGAACCCGGAAAACTTTCTGGACAAAACCACACAAGAGTACAATGTTTGCTTGTTTTTCTATTCCTGTATTCCTGTTTAGCCCAGGTTGGTATCACTTATTGCAAACGGCGTTACCTCTGGATTTAAGCATATTTCATAAAAATAAACAAGAGCTGTCCCTCATAAGTGACGAATGTCCCCGAAAGAGGTGTCCTACAGTCTGTGTCCTCTCCATAAGCTCAACAATTGAACCATGGTATTCTAAAATCCTTCCATGCATGACACAGTTACCATGCATATAGTATTCCATTAAGTTAAAAGTCCAAGTGTGACCTTGACCTTTGAGATAGGGAGTCGACGTGGATCTTGCACGCGACACGTCGTCTTGATGTGCTGAACATTTGTGCAAAGTTATTTTAAAATCCTTCAATGCATGACAAATTTACAGTCTGGACACTAATGTGTGCATATACATGTATACAGGATTTTATTACTTTCAAATTTTAAGTGTGACCTTGACCTTTGAGGTAGGGACATGGGTATTGCACGCGACACGTCGACTTGATGTGCTGAACGTTTGTGGCCAAGTTATTTTAAAATCCTTCAATGCATGACAAAGTTTCAGCGTGGACACGAAAAAATGTAAGGGTGGAAATGGGGGGGGGGGGGGGCGGCTGGCGGACGGACGGAACGGTATACAGACGGTGTGATTTTAATATGCCATCCTTCGGGGGCATAAACAAAATCAAAACAAAAAACGCTAATTATGTTACTTAATGTTTTCCCGCTACATGTGCGTCAACATGTTTTACGTCCCGTCCGTTGTTATTATATCCTGATGAAGGCGTTAGCCGAAACGTTGATGATCATATAAATTATAAAGAAGAACACGTGTTGTTGTTGAAGTTTCCCTCATATCATAGCATATCTTATAAGCACCGGAACCACACCGATAAAGCTGTACGGCTCCATATATGAACCGAAACCTTGTCTTGTGGTTTTTTTTCTGCTTCGGAATAGTAGTGCTATATCTGAAATATGATGTGAAACGGCAAGAAAAAAATGTCGAACTGAATTTGACAATTATTTAGCGAGGATGCCTTGCGGAATTCAACATTTCATCTTATGTTTTTTATTCAAATTCATCGCTGCTTTTAACGTCTCTGCGATAAGAAACCCGTTAAGTTGATTTGAACTTCAAATTACGAAATAATATCTCTTCAAGCGGTGTTTAAGATAAAGATTTGAAGTGCGTGCCTTTAAATAAATATCTGCAATTATTTCCCTTTTGTAATACATGTATCTGGTCTTGTTAGAATCAAAATAACATCCTTTTCAGCGTTGTGATGTGCAATTATTTTAACCACTTAGAGATCCGCCCAATCATACTGCGCATAAGAACTCCAAATCATTGTTTATCAGTATAGACGATGAACCCCGCTGGAACGGCTATTATAAAGGCAACTGCGTTTCGCTGCGTCAGCCACAGTTTACTCGACACTAGTTTTTGAAAGCATAAATAGCTTGCAAAAGTCTAAACAGCTAATGTGCAGTTGAAAAGACTCACAAGAAGAATGACTGTGAGCCCACTCTGACTTTAAAAACTGTATGTTTAAACATTTCTCATAAAAATAGGAACGAAACTATCTAAACAAACCTGTGTATGATTTGATAAGTGGAAGCACCATTACACCCGTGCCAGTAACGACCATGGAAAGCTGGTGCATGTGGAGACGGTTCAATACACCGTGTTGCACGATCTTTCCGAACATGATACGACCGACTGCCGTAGTAGCGCCAAGTATCATAACAAGAAAGGATGCCATATCCTGTGATATACCCTGATCTACTGCATACGATACCTGAAAGAAATAACTGACTTTGTCATTGTGTTGTGTCAAAGTTGTTTTATCTCGCAATTTTATTATTAGTTTGTTTATGACAACATACAATGTATACTGACATGTTATTGATATGAGCAACCCTATCAGGCGAAAATCTGACTTAATTCCCTTCATATTTTTTATTATAAGTTGGCCAGGACTGCTAAATAGTATTGCGACCATTTTTATTACGTGCTTAAAGGTTTTCTAGGCGATATTATGATATTCAGATAAAATTGATACATTTTTACTTGCAAAGCAGAGTTTATAACAAGCTATCTGATTCTATTTGAAAATTAGAACTTCTGCTTAAGAAAATATTAGCGTTTCTGTATAAAATCAGACTTACCAAATGAACGTAAGGAATATAGAAACCAAACATAACCAGTGTAATCGCAATCGTCCATACAATAAACACCTTGTTCTTCCAGATCTGTAAATCTTTAATGAAGCTTCGACCTTCTATTTTCCTTTTTGTAAATGCAGGGGGTTGTCGGATTCTTGAGTTGAGTATAATTGTGATCACGATACAGCCTGCATAAATCTGGAAAGCCGTTCTCCATCCGGCCTTGTCAATGATAAACTGAGACAACGGTCCCATTATCAGTGTGCCGAAGCTGCTGCCTGACACTGTTATCCCCGTAGCAACACTCATGTACTTGTCGAAATACTCCGGAGTGATTGTCATTGTCGGGGCCGTACACATGCATGTTCCGATACCATAGAACACGGAGAAGGTCAGATATAACATAACCACGGAGGTGGCAAATGACGAAATAATGAGGGAGAATACACAAAATACACCTCCAGCCATCATAACTCGACTGTAACTGTATCGGGTCAACAGCTGACTTGTAACTGGGCTGAAAGTCATCGAAAGGCCGTATGCCAGGGATCCTATCCATGCTGAAAAACAGTCACATTTGCTCAACCGTTTAATTTTCGTTATGGTAACATACCTAAACTCCCTTACCTATACCATAGTTCTTAGATTCATCTTAAAGATGTGTAGCAACATTCTTTAGAAGCAACAAAACATGGCTAGAAAGAGTAAAAATGACTTCACTCTACCACAAGACGTAAGAGCTATGCTAATATACACACAATTTACAACATTTAAGTTATATAACATTTATGTTATATATTTACTTGCAAATATAAAAGGAAAGATGAAAAAAAGTCTGACACGGAGAAAATAAATCATGCATAAATTACTTAATACATTTGTCATAGATCTATGTAGTTACAAAATAACTTTTCGATATGGTAAAATGTCTGGATAAACGAATTGTGCATATTTACAATGCGTTAATAAATGTGTCATCTTTTGGCTTGTCTTGTGACTGACGGCAGTTTCCCTAATTGTTTATCTGGAGGTCATGCAATCGACTACTTTCCTCCGTTAGAAGCTGACAATTCTTTCAAAGCACCCTCAGCCAGTAAGGTTATTAATTTTGTAAAGAAATAAAAGCGTTTTGCGTACTACCAAAACAGTCTTACCTCAACGTTTATCCAATCATTTTACACCAGTTGTATTTTTAATTGATATGGAGCGGAAGAGAGAACATGGTGTTTTGGTTGAAGTATCATGCTTTAGTCTGCACCTGCACGCTGATCATCCGGACAGAAGGACCAAGAATTTGCCGCATTGTATCTACTTAATGTCGAATTGAACAAGTACCTAGCACAACATGTAATTACATGTGGATGTATATACGTTTTCGCGACAATATCAACTCCATCTAACTCCATCTTGATTTTGTACGCTAATAAGTAATGCACATTATCAGACAAAGTAACTCTAGTCCGTAATAAATTTATTAATTTATTTCATTTCTCGCATCTAAATAAATAATATCATTAATCATGGGGCATGTAATTTCGCGGTGATGATTTTCTTTCAATCGTAGACCGACATGCCTTGGTAGTTGGCAGGTTACTGACTCAAATGTCACTAGTATGGCACAGTTTTTTATGATGATTTCTCTTTTACTATTTATCACTAAAATCGCGACTGCTACAAGCTTACTGTACCCATACAGTGGCGAACAGTTCTTGAGAAGATGTAACGCCAATATGTCAATGAAATATCTTATACTAAATTCTACTGACAATATAAGCTGACAAGTGAATCGATTATATTTAGTACAGATCATGATCAGTTTTTTTCTCCATATATCTAAGTCAAACTACAAAATGAAACCTAAAAATGAATTAAACACTAGCGTGAAGATGCAGACTAAATGCAAGTCACCTTAGTCTTCATTCAAAGTACACGATTACATGGACTCTTTTATCCTTCAGTGTTACCTGTTGATCCTTTAGAAGCTTGAAATTCCTTCACAAATTCGACAAAAAAGACACCGTATGCATGTAAAACCCCAAGTACAAATATCTGGGTGAAAAACGTGCAGGAACAGACAAACCACGAGTATTTTGTGTCTTTCTGAAACACTGTGTTTCCTCTTCCCTCAGAGTCTACTCCCTGTTCATTTTCAGCATTTTCTATCAGAGCCCTCTTCCCAGACGACATTTTGTTTGTTCCTTCCAAAATTTAGGCGCGAATACATATACGCTTGACGTCATGGCATGAATAAACGTAAGGCAATCTGACGTCATTTTTTATTTTTCTCTGTAAATTCGCGCCATCGACCGCGCCATCGACCGCGCCATCGACGTCTTAAATTTTGACGCTAGCTGTTTGACACATAGGAGCTCGATTTTTTCCGGCTTTGTTTTGACTTTTCACATTAATTTAAGAACCAAGCTCATAAAACATGAGTTTAGCTTTCCCAGATGTTAACTTTTATTTTTGACCACAGAAACATGAGTTTAGCTTTCCCAGATGTTAACTTTTATTTTTGACCACAGAAGTATCCGGTAGACTGAATTCATTTCAGAACCAAGCTCACAAAATATGAGCTCAGCTCTCCCAGATCTTAACCGTTAGAAGTATCCGGTAGACTGAAATATTTTCCTACATAGTAAAAAAAACCTTCTGGTTTTAGAGAACGTTTTTTTTAAAAATTGTCCCTATATAAGCCTATGTTAAATCAAGTGACTCCCGGGCGGGTTCAATTTTGACCCGGGGGTCGGTCATAATTTGAACAAGTTGGTAAAGGTCCCGCGGCCAGGCAATGATACATGCTAAATATCAAATTTTCTGAAAGTTTTTTCTATATAAGCCTTTGTAAAATTAAGTGACCCACGAGCGGGTCAATTTAAACCCGGGTCATGATTTGAATAATCGTGGTAGCGGACCACTAGAAAATGCTACATGCCAAATATCTAAGCCATGGGCCTTCCGGTTTTTAAGAAGAAGATTTTTAGAGGTTTTGCTATTTGTTGTTCTGCATGGAATGGAATTATTTGAACAAGGGTGTCTCTGGAACGGGATGCGTTCTGTGTCTTGCAATATCCCCCGAAACGTAAAATACGGTAACTAACCGTTCTTCTAGGGGCGTTCGTTGGTCATACGGATTATCCAGTACCAACAAGCAAAACACAATACGATTTGTGAGATTAAAGGCTAGAAACGTAAAGTTGTGTTTGTGTCACTTAACAGTCTAATGAAATCAAAAGAAAAAGGAGAAATAAAAACAACATATCTTTCTATACAACTATCCAAATGTATAGGAAAAGAGTCATCACCTTTTTTTAAGAAAACAATGAGTGGATATCAAGTTTTATTAGACAAAACATAAAATAAACATGAATGCAAAAAAAAATAAAAAAGACAGTAGCAGCACTCTGAACGTCATGCCGAATAATGCACCGTAGAGTCCGCCTTCGTGGTCGAGTGGTTAGAGTCGCGAACTTGAACTGCTGTAACCTGCTACCGGCCATCATGGCATGTCTCTTTATTTGATTCAAAAGTTGGCAGTTATATTACATTAATTTCACTCGTGAACACCAAAAGTAGTTAGTTTCACTTTTGGTGACTCTCAGTGATATTATATAAACGCGTGATTACTCCGAAACCATCAATTATCCTCTTTTTATTTATTTGACTCGAATAAAGCACTCAGACCTTCGTGGTTAATCATTGCGCATCCGAACTCTAAATCATCCTTTGTTAGAAGATGAATCCCGCTGGCAGGTCATAGTTTTGTAAAACCTATGTAGATCTACGTCTTTATAAAACAACTGACCCCCTGGCAGGGCCAATATTGACCACAAGGGTAATATTTGAACAAACTTGATAAAGACTCAAGACTCATCACTTTGTTTTCACAACGCAATCAATGAATGGATGTCAAATTTTATTATATAAATATACATGGCGCAAATTACAATAAAAAGACAAGATAACAATGCGAAAAATATGAAAACTTAATACACCGTAGAAATACGGACAATACTCTGAGACAAAATGTTTAAGAAATAATCTATGGCTTGGAGTGCTTTATCGAAATTGAATTATTACACAGGCACATTACCGACGCAGATTTAACAATACAAATACAATTAATTTCCTTCTTTCTTTAACTGTCAAACATAATTAGTCATGTTAAAATAATAATTTTATGATGAAAACTGAATGCTGATAAAAGTTCATAAATTTGCAAGATGATAAATTGCGTAATATTAGTAATAAAGGAATTTATAGTTATCAAGTAATCTTTAAACTAAAAACAACAAACAAATCACATGACAGTAAGTGCGCAGCAGAAGGGGATGGGTATGTGGGATCATTTCACTCGGCTTTTTAAACACCTTGCGTCTGTTGAGACCCATGCTGCGGCTGTCCATACGACGGCTGCCCATATGACGGCTGCCCATACATCGGTTGACCGTGAATTGGTGGTCCATGATGCTGGCCAGTTGAAATACTAGGAACGCCTAGAAAATATCAAACCGGTCAGTTCAAGCAACTGCAAAAGTAAGAATAAAGAAACCAAGACCAAAATTTCATTCTGCATGTCAATTTGTAATAAACTAAATGTTCACTTATAACAAATTAAATGTAGATACCAGTTTGTTGAGAAGGATGACCAGGTCGATTTCTTTTCTTGATAACGACACATATCACACCAACACAACAGCTGATCAAAATGATAACTCCAATCACTAATCCAACTATTCCACCAATAGCTAAAGCTGACTCAGCGCTAAATAAAAAAAAATTATATTAAATTTAATATTGAGTTGGTGCGTTTGTGTTAAAAGATTACAGCAATGAAGCTGATTATGGTTATTCTATTCAAGAACTCTTTTCAAAAACATCTCTTTTTATGACCCCGTAGGTTGGTATATTAAAAATCGTACCGTTCGCCCGTCAATCCATCCGTCTGTCTGTAACGTTGTCATGCGTTAAAGAATTTCAAATAACTTGGCACAAACGTTCAGCACACCAAGACGACGCGTCGTGTGTAGACCCAAGTCCCTACATTAAAGGTCAAGGTCACACTTCGAGTTTAAAGGTAATAGAATCCGGCTCATATGCACACAATCGTTTCCGGACTGTTACTTTGTCATGCATAGAAGGATTTTAAAACAACTTGGCACAAACGTTTAGCACACAAAGACAACGTGTTGCGTGTAAGACCTAAGTCCCCATCTCAAAGGTCAAGATCACACTTCGAGTTTGAAGGTCATGGAATCCTGCTTGTATGCACACATTCGTGTCCGGTTGTTACTTTCATGCATTGAAGGATTCTAAAATAACTTCACAAGATTGCGTCTACAAACAAACGGACAGGCAAAAAGCAAGATAGAAAAGCTGAATCCTGTACACTCTTTGAGTGCGAAGGGGGGTCGGGTGGGGGCGAGGGGGGTCATCTACTAAAGCCACACATTTTTATGCCTGATCAGTGGTCAAGATTACTGAACGCGGTAACCACTAGACCACCTTAGTGCGGTTTCTGACTAAACGAGATTCTTATACACATTTGAGGTAACATGCATACATATCAAACCATACGCTAACAGCCTTCCTTAACCTTCACATAGGATATGGTTTATGGATCTAGCCTTTTCAATTGGTAACAAAATACTTTGCTATTCCTCACCAAATGTATTTACTATTTACTGTATTCAGTCAATAACTGCCACTAATAATGAGCTTTAGTAATACATGAATAATTTCAGTCAACGGAACCGATATTTTAAGATATTTACCAGCATTTGATGTCGTCCTCGCAGCAAGTATAACCATCCTCGCAATACGTGTCACGAGAAGAGCATTCTTCATATGCCAATACGTCTGTAATATAGAGACAAAATCCAAAATGGCGTGCAATGTCACTTTTGATCGAAAAACGCGATAACATTTTGAATGGCCCGCAATCGTTGATAAGGATCCATACTACTATCTAATTTAAGCATGGTGTTTTATGACATAACCTGACAAAAAACGTTCATCTTGTTGTGCACAATAACTTGTAGGAAGAAACAACTCTCACAAAGGAGTTATGATTTTCAGAAAAGGAGGCTAACTTGTATTGTTACACTTGAAGATCGATAAGAAGTTAGCTACATACTTAAGTTTGTTAAATGCGTTGTTAGGTGCCTGAAACAGATGACTAATCGATTACTAAGACCAATTTAACACAGTCTGGTACATTGTAAATATTATATTTTGATATTTGTAGATATTTTATGACACTACCGTGAAAAATAAGTGTACATGTACACTGCAACTTTATGTCTAGTACATACACGTTTTAAAATGTTTTAGATGTTACGTAACACAATCGTAAAAAAGGTGTACATATTCATTGCAAATTTTGTCACTTTTTGTCTAGTACAAGTGAAGGTATTTAAGTCTTAAGTCTTATTCCCAAAATGCTTAATACATTCTTGTATAAAAAGGTTTTGTGGAAAATAAGACTTGCCGTGTTACCAATCATACCACTGTCGTTTCCGTGGTCAGCAAAGTTTACCGTAAAATCCATAATATTGACCACTTTGTGCAGGAGTAATAAATACTAGAACGGTAATGCACATTCAAACGTTCAAGATAGTGCGAACTCGTGATGAAATTCGGACACGATTATTCGCGTGTCCTTGTATCGCCGGATTCGTGAACCATTGAAATGTTACTCTTGTAGCTATTATTATTTTACTCCACTTTATCTTATAACATATAGAGGATAATTGTTGGTTTCGGTGGAAAATCGCCTTATAATTTCACCGAGTGAAAATAACAACTTTTTGGTGTTCACGAGTGAAATTAACGTGATATTTCACCGATACCAACACTTTTTCTGTTTATTTTATGCGTTTGTTCAGCATATCGAAATACGTCATCTCAGAAACCGTAGTTTTGCATGATCTATAAATGATTGAAATAACAAAAAATAATAAACTTAAAAGTCGGACACGTTTAAAAATGATTAATTTAATATTACACGATTTTTCACAAATAAAAATGTCAGTAAACAGTGTAATCATATGTATACGATCCATCGGAACGCTATTAGTGTATTACATGTATCTTGGTCCTAATATAAAGTTATATTAGGACCAAGCATGTATGTGTCGTCTTCAACATATTAATGGTTCGGATAATTGTTTTAATATTTATAAAGACCTGTTATTTCGCAAACCGATTTGTGTATCGCTCTTCCGTATCGCGATACGTATCGTCTCGACATTTGCCTGGCGATAAACAGCCCTAATACATACACATTTAAAATGTTATTGCATTTTGAGACGATGCTTGACACAAGCGTCAAAAAATAAGTGTGCATATAAATTACAAATTTTGTCTTAAACAAATGCTACCTATACGCTTTTAAATACGGTAAAGTGTAGGGGAGCTTATTAAATATCGGTTAACGGCTAGTAGAAAATACTGACTAGTTTTGGTATAATGATTTGAGCATCAGTATGAATACTTGATACAAATTTAAGTAGTAAGTTTGTCAATGACAATACAATTCTGTACATTTCATCATACATATTCATAAATAGTATGTAACAAAAAGACTATTAGAACATCTAATGGTAATCTAATAGGACTGTAACGAACATCGAAACTTTCGAGAGATCGCGGACTCATTGTGAAATTCGGAGACGATTAATCGCGTGCCCTTGTATCGCCGGATTCGCGAACCATTTAAATGTTAATCTTGTAGTAATTATTTATAAAAATGTTCTGTGTTTATTCGACCTGTGTTATATAACTAACGTAACATATTCAAAAGTCAGACACGTTTAAAAATTATGAATTTAATATTACACGATTATTTCACAAACGAAAATGTAAGTAAACAGTTTAAAAAGAATTACATTTGTTTTTGTACGCTTTCAATGTATTACGTGCATGTGGCGTCTGCAACATATTGATATTTCAGAGAGAACTGATGTTTCGCAAACCGATTTGTGTATCGCTCTTTCGTATCGCGATACGTATCGTCTCGCCACTTGCGTTCCGATACACAGCCCTATAATCTAAACAAAGAAGATTCAAGTTTCATCAAACACAGTATGAATTAACATCACCGCGGCAAAAAATTAACAAACCGTGATTGCAATATGATTTATCTTTTCTGCTTCATTACATGAATTCAAACGAAATAAACATTGGAACATATAATAAAATAACATTTTAATTTTTAAAACTTACTTGAAAAAAGTGATAGTATCACTAGCATAGAAAATTGCACGTTTTGCATTTTAGCGTTCACTTGAGCTATGTCTTCACACTTGTTTTCTCTAATTTATTTAATATAAAGTTTCTATTGTCAGCACTAACCATAAATAAAGCTACTAGAATGAAGTAAAGACATTAATACTTTGGAATATTTAGACAAAAAATGTTTTGGCAAAGAAGCGATAGCATGTTTTAGTCTCATGATAATGGGATATGCTTTGTCAGCTAACAATACCAAAAATTACAGTAATAGTAATGGGTAAATACGAGACGGTAATCATAGGTTTAATTCTGATATCAAGGTTCTTTTGGATTACGGTCCTTGGAAGTATCGGAAATAATGAAATTAGCAAGCTGTCTGCCCATTGTTACATAATAAATTATATATATTATACTAATTATATGTACACTATATTTCTAAAGGTCCATACAAGTGACTTATATAACATAACTCGATAAATTTGATTATATTTCATGCTAAGTACCATTAGTTTGTCAATTGTCATAGTATTGAACATATGAGAGTCATTCAATTACTTTATACTATAGACGAGATTTTGTGCAAAATTAAACACAACTATGTGATTTCTTTCAGTTCCTTTAATTACTCATAAAGCAATGAATAAAACCCAGCGTAAAAGCCTGGTTCAATTTATAACAAGATTGCCAAACTGTCACAAAATACGCCCGTACGGAAGGCATAACTAATTTTCGATACTTTGGGCAATTTAGCTTGTTATCAAACTTGGCCTGGACATTATGCCTACAAATAGTTTCACTAAGTTTGGTGAATATCAGATGAAACCTGTTTGACGTAGAGAGCAGACAAGGCTAATTTGGTCAATTTCTAATAATTCAATGGCCATAATCCATAAATGCCTAGAACGATATAGCTGGTTATCGAAATTGGCTTAAAACTTATGCTCATAAACATGTTGAGCAAGTTTGGTGAAGATCCTATGAAAACTGTTCAACTTAGAAAGCGGACAACGCGTGTGGACGCCGTCAGCCCGCGTACCCGCCCGCCGCAGGTTTTCCCATAATACGTTCCTTCTTGTGTATACAGTTTTCCATGACATTACCTTTAAACTCAACGTGTGACCTTGGCATTTGAGGAAGGGTCATGGCAGTTGGACGCGACACATTTTGATGTGCTGAACATTTGTGCCACGTTATTTTAAAATCCAACAATGCATGACAAAGTAACAGTCCGGACACGAATGTGTGAATATTAACAGGATTTAAGTACCTAAGTCTGATATTGACTTTGAGGTAGGGACGTGGGTCTAGCACGAAACACGTCGTCTTGATGTGCTATATGTCATATTCTATGCACTAACTGTGCACATATACAGGATTCCAATACCTTAAACGATAATTGTGACCTTGACAACCGAACCGAAGTTTTAAGATATTTACCAGCATCGGTTGTTGTTGTCGCAACAATTGTTACCATCTGGGCAAATGTGCTAGAAGTGCACTTTTCAGTCAATACGTAAAGAGAAAACTTGATTTGAAATCCTTGTACCCAAATAACATACTACTTTATTTTCAGGCAGGATGGATTTTGTTTAATAAATGAAATTTATTTCTCTCTTTTTTCAGTTTTAGAAGGGTAAATATATAAATAATTATATGAATTAAATAAATCACAAATGAACTGTATATAAAACACAATACCTGTAGATATTTTTATTTATTTTTTTCAGTTGTTAGCACTAATTCGCATTTTGAATCTTTGAAAAATCTATTCTGTGTGATTAAAACCTTATCATTTAAATTTTCCTACTTTTTGTATTGTGTTCATTAAGAAGTTTAGTTTGCGGACATGGTTTTAATTTACATATCTGTTCTTCAAGTTTGTGTATATATCAAAGTTCATGCCCAAAAGGTCCCGAATGAAGAAAAAAATACGTGTTTAAGTGTAATTTTTCACGAAGCCATTCATAGACTCGCGTCCATGGCTCAAAAGTATTTTGCAAATCCAAATACGCGTCGCAGCCTTCGTTGCGGCGAGGAGTCATATATAAGCTGAATGACAAATCGTACTGCGTCATAAAATTGCATTTTGACCCATCCCAATAGGCATGTATTCATTACCTTCATATTTTAAAGCGCTTTTATTAGTTTCATTTATAAAACACCACCATTCTCTTGTCAAAGAAACGTATACATGCTAAACTGCATTAGCGGTCACCTGTATCTAGCGTAACCCTCTCTGTACGGCCATCCACATGTTTGATTGTCAAAGCTCTCTATATAATGACCCTGTTTAAACCATGACCCCGTATTACCCGGTCAGGAACCAGCTAAAATGACGTAAAGTTGCGCTATAACGGCCACTAGCACAATGCCAAATACTACACAGTGTAAATTACCAAAACATTATCAAAACATCTTAACAAATTGACAAGCAATCTCATTAATTCTGTTTGATATTACAATAAAGTTTTTAAAGCAGTTATATGATACCTTTATGTTGGATTTCCTATAGGAAACGTTTTGAAAGATTAGGCAAATGGTTTGTATGAATAAACTCTAAATTATGATCTTCATAATTTGACATTTTGATATTAGTTTGACAAATATTTTCTTGTAACTACTTAGTAATTGTTCTTATTTTTTATGTTTAAACAATTTTTGAAATCTTTTTTTAGATATGCTAAAGTAGTTTGTAAGTTAAAAGGTTGTATTGTAAATATGCATATTGATTTATTAAAAAGATTGAAATGATTGAATACTTGTGAACAACGAGGAATTCTTATTCTTTGAATTGTTACCTCATTATTATCCCTGACTGTGGAAAACTTGCTATAGTCGTGACATATCCATAGCAGTCACCTTCATTCAGCCCCTTTGATAGGCGCTACAGACAGGTTACACTTTAGTAAATTGTGTTAAGACAGAAACCGTGTGTTTTGAATCCAGTCTGAATACATTTAATGTGCATGTAACTGTTTAACTGAGTGTAATGCCCTCATCAGATCAAGTACATCCAAATATTTTTCTGCTACAGAGTTGCATGTAATTTAACGTTGATTTACTTATGGTATTTTTGAGAAAACATAATCAAATTATTAAGCTTCACAATAGATTCATAGTCCTCCAATTATGTGATTTTTCTCGTACGTACGCATTTAATTATCTCACGTACACGTTTGATTTTTGTATGCGCTCGTTTAATTTTCGTACAAAAACGTTTATTCTCGTACGTATGCGTTTGGTTCTCGAACTACGCGTTTGATCGTATGTATGCGTTTGATCGTATGTATGCGTTTAATCGTATGTATGCGTTTGATCGTATGTATGCGTTTGATCGTATGTATGCGTTTAAGTCTCGTTCGTACTTGTTTCATTCGCGTACGTACGCGTTATACTGGTATTTTGGTATGGTACATGGTTTTAATATCTAACGTGCACGTAATTGTGTCGCCCTTTGGAAGAAGATGCGATACATATGACTAGCTTTGTCCGTCTGTCGGTCTGTCCGTCACAAAAACTTAATGTTGGTTGTAACTTTGCCATTTCTTAAGACTTCTTCATCAAAAACTATAAGTTTATTGCTTACGACAAAATGGTCGTAATGCCGCCAAGTTATGTAGATCAAGGTCATATTTGGCAGAGTTATGTCCCCTTTTGTCTTTAAATTTTTATCAATAAAACAACAAACACTTTCAATTAATATCATTCGAATCAAAACAGTGTAATCAAATACCAAAAGCTATAAATCAATTCTTTTAAATCAGAATCTTCACATTTGCACACTGGCATGAGTCATATAGGTCAATGCCCATCAATTACAACACGTCAATGTTTAGATTTACTTTGGAATAGTTATAGCTATGCTGATAATTCCACCATTGATAATGCTGCCAGCAAACAAGGCATGCATTTCTTCATTAATGTTAGCTTCCATGATGTTAGAAGATTGAACATCTATCTGGGACTTAGCCTTTTCAGCAGATTCATGTGTTTTCCCTACATTATTTCTGCTGATTTAGAGTTTGCCAGCATATGAGACATTTGATACTTCTGTTCGTTGTTTAGCTGTCTGTAATTGTTTAGAGTGACAGGATTCTTGTGCCCGGTAACATGAATTGCAACAGAGTCTCGAATGTTATTGTCAAAGAGTGTCTGACAAACCTGTTATCTAACACTGGTTTTGGTCTACCTTTTATTGTCAAAGGATGGTTGTTCAGAATTAGCTACCACTATTTTCATGATACTAGATATTTTGTTCGCACCAATTGGATCATTTATGAACCATTGCTCAGTGTCACGAAGTGGCTGTGACCGTATTGTATTGCATGCCAAGTAAAAAGGACTGTCTGGTTGTAGAGCTGAGATGGGCCGTCTGTTTGCGTACTCCTTGTACATGTGGACAGGGCACTGCTCTGGAGGTTTTGCAGGTTCTGCAAACATGGCTGACTTGCTTCCTTTTCGCCGAACACGAACATCTTCAACGGTGCGATTCTTGGTTTGCCTAGATAAATAAATGAAGGTAAAGGAATAATATTTATCATTTTTTAATTCTTTTTCTAAATTTTCAGTGTCTTAATTATGTGTCTAATTTTTATGGAAGTGGCTAAGTAACTGGATCCTGATAAGCAGACTTTTGGTCTAGGTATCTTGTTCTATTTTATCATTATTATTATGATTTATACTTACATGAATCTCTATATACATAGTGAAGCAAAAATACATATTTCAACGCGGGGAAACAATATGCTGACAAAATGACATCATATTGTGCCGAATGACATTAAATAAATATCCGTGTATAAAATAACACTTTGCATTTATTCACCTTTTGTAATGTCTGGTCATGTTAGAATCGATCTTTAACATCCTTTTCAGTGTTGTTATTGTCTAATAAACAACTGTATGTCGTACTGATGCGCAGTTATAAACCACTTAGGCATATGGCCTTCTTTGTTAATTACTGCGTATCAGTACTCACAATCATCGTTTATTAGACGATGAAAAGCGCTGGAATGGATATTATTTCATAAATCATAGACCGATTTTCCTTGCTCTTTACAACAAATTGTGGTATGCTGTTTATTTTGTTCAAAATAGGATGTGGTGAAATCTTGGTGAAAATAGTAATTGTCTTACAATTTTTTTAAATACTGAAGATTTATCTGAGAAATGCATCAAGTGCACGAAGCTACATGACGTCACATACTGGAATGACGTCACATACTGGAATGACACGTAACTTTCAAAAAAGATTTACAGACACGGTTTTACAATTAACACAGATTTTTATAATAAAAGTTTGAGAAAATCAAATAAAAAACCTTATCATATAAAATATTGACTTTTAGCCATTTTCCGCTTATCATCGTTCTTTATGGATTGACGTGACATTCCAATGGGTGTGACCATATAGTTTAGTGCATTTGTTTTGACTCGGTTTTTAATCTATTTTTACAATATTTATATCCTGATATAATTGCAAAATGTGTTTGAATTAACGCTAATAAAATAGAAATAATGATACTATATACTTGAAAAACAGCTGCTATAGCAACTATAGTTTACTCTTTTTAAAAAAAGCAGTGCTTATCAACACAGAACAGAAGACCTAGACCAAAGGTCTCGATATATCAGAACTTGCTACCTAGCTAGTGCCATAATGAAAAACGCAGTTGTTTAAAAACATTTCTTGGCTATGAAATAAATTTTACATGTTGTTTATTTGGATTAAGTAAGTATATACTTCAAAATTTAATGTAAGTTAAAACAATTTATTAACCTTTCTTTGTCTAAGAGAGAACACACTCAAGCTTCAATTTATGATCATAATGGAGAGTCATATCTCCCTATTTTAAGTTTCTATGTTCCTCTGTTCCAGCACGCATTACACAATGTAATGAATTATTTAGCCACAGTGTGTTGATCATGCTCTGTGGGGTATTAGTCCAAAGCTGCCCTTTCTCAAATAAATATTCTATTTCGTGATCCTCAAGTGTGTCAGCAGCTCGTGGAATATTTCAATAGCCTGCTTGTTTAAGCTTCTTTAAGGCATTTCTTGTACTGTCAAAGACAATATCTGTTATTATGCTGTATCCATATCTGTGTTGCTTTAAATATCTCTCAAAGCTGACTATCACGGACCTTAGAGTAACTGGTTCATATTCAGGGCCATTATTTTGCCTTACAGTAATAAAGAAAGCTGCTAAGTGCTTGTCTAGCTCAACAGCCGGTAAATCTATGATGGGTATACAAACTCCTTTCTGCTTTAGATATTCAGTAAGTAAATTAATGTGTGCTAGAGTTTTTCGCATTGTTTTGACATTCTCGGCTTCTGCAACAAAGTCATTAATATCATCATCATTCATCGGCACAAAGCGACGGGTGGCTTTTAAGTTTGAGGACTTTGACTTTTTGATATTTGAATTATTTTGTGGAATATGTTTACGTTTTGGCTGTGCAGAATCTATCGTATCAGACATGTTAGACAATGATTGAGGTTTCACAGAATCATTTTTAGTGTCTGGTATGAGGCATTTCTGCAGTTTTAATAGTACCAGCATTTTCAGGGAATTCATCATTGAATATTCCTCCGAAGTCAAAAGATTGATCAAATGCACCGGTGGTTGTGGAATATTCAAAGTTACTATCTCGAAGGTCCTTTACAAGTTCATGTATGGCAGCTTCAACAATTTTTCCATCTGTGAAACACATCACTTTATATGTTTTGTATGTGCCCAGAGGCCTTATAATGTCAACCACTTTTCCCCTGTTGTCATTTGTACTTCTAACGTTTACGGTATCTCCTATTCTAAAATCGCGGTTCATCTTTATAAAATGGAGACGGCGTGGGTAGTTTGTTATGTTTACATTTGTAGGTCAAGAGGTCATTTTCGGTAACGATCAAAGTAAAAGTTGACATATATCTTTGAATATTCATGGCACGGGCACTTGTTACTTAATTCATATTCATATATTCATGACGATATCGCTTTCGAAGCATGTTATAGTCATTATAGATATTTCCTTCAAATACACAATAACCCCAACGCAACCATTTTCAATTCTGTCTTTTCTCTCGGGAATATGAAAGCCAGGAAGTTTGATGTTGTTTTTAGAGACTCTGGTATTCTACCAAGTTTCTGTGAATCAGGGACATCAACTGTATTAAACTCAGCTGCTAGAATGTCGATATTGCTTAAAATGCTTTGCACATTATGCTGTAAGACTGAGAAGCATCTGATGTTTATCATTATTTACAGCAAAGTTAAATACAATGTGCCTGTGAATGTGAAGAATACTATATCTAGTGAAAGAAATATTTTCTGTGTATTTAAGCCCTGGATTAATACGCTTATGTGGGTGTTTGATGTTATGTTTTGCTGGAAGCTGTCATTGCATGGTTAAGGAATACGTTTGAAATGCATTAGACGCAACGGCAAGGGTTTTGATAGTGCGTAGAAAAAAATGTGAATTTTCCTGGACATGTATAGGTTTGCACAACCGATAAGGATCCATACTACAATCTGATTTAAGTATGGTGTTTGAAATACGTTCATCTTGTTGTGCACCATAACTTGTAGGAAGAAACAACTTGGACAAAGGTGTTATGATTTTCAGAAAAGGAAGCTTACTTGTATTGTTACACTTGAAAAGCTTTATAATTAAGTTTGCTACATGCGTTGTTTCTTGCCTGAAACAAATGACTAATTGATTACTAAAATCAATTTTAACACAGTCTGGTACATTGTAAATATTATATTTTGATATTTGTAGATATAATATGACACTACCGTGAAAAATAAGTGAACATGTACACTACAACTTTATTTCTAGTACATACACGTTTTAATATGTTTAAGATGTTACGTAATCCAAGCGTAAGAAAGGTGTATATATTCATTGCAAAATTTGTCACATTTTTGTCTAGTACAAGTGAGGGATTTATGACTTATGTCTTATTCTCAAAATGCTTAATACATTCTTGTATAAAAAGGTTTTGTGGAAAGTAAGACTTGCCGTGTTACCTATCATACCACTGTCTTTTCCGTGGTCAGCAAACGTAAAATTCATAATATTGACCACTTTGTGCAGGAGTAATAAATACTAGAACAGTAAAGAACATTCGAACTTTCCAGAGAGCACGAATTGCGATGAATTGCGGACACGATTATTCGCGTGTCCTTGTATCGCCGGATTCGCGAACTATTGAATTGTTACTCTTGTAGTTATTATTATTTTACTCCACTTTATCTAATAACATAACATTTTTAAATATCGGTGCGTTTGTTCAAACGCGTCATCTCGGAAATCGTAGTTTCGCATAATCTATAGCTTAAACTTGAAATGACAAAAATGATATAAAAGTCGGACACGTTTGAAAATAATTAATTTAATATTACACGATTATTTCACAAATAAAAATGTAAGTGCATAATAATAAGTATGCATATAAATAACAAATTTTGTCTAGAACAAATGCTACCTATGCGCTTTCAAATACTGTATAGTCTAGGGGAGCTAATTAAATATCGTTTAATGTACTAGTAAAAAACACTGACTAGTTTTGGTAATGTTTACACTCAAATCGGTATGAATACAGTCATGTCACTACTTATTTGACGATGCAATTTGATACAACTTTAGGTAGTAAGTTTGTCAATGACCTCATAATTCTGTACATTTCATCATACATATTCATAAATAATATGTAACAAAAAGAATATTAGAACATCTAATTGTAATCTAATAGGGCTTTAACGAACATCCAAACTCTCGAGAGATCGCAAACTCATGATAAAATTCGGGGACGAATAGTTGCGTGCCCTTGTATCACCGGATTCGCGAATCATTTAAATGTTAATCTTGTAGTTATTCGACACCGCCAGGAGACGGCGTCCAGTATTTGGAATGCAAAATAAATTTGATCGAAGGACGCGAGTCTATGAATAGCGTCGTCAAAAATTGAAATTAAACACTTATTGTTTCTATATTTGAGGCCTCCGGGGCATGAGCTTTGATTTGTACACAGACTTCAAGAAAACATACGTAAATCAAAACCATGTCCGCATATTAAACTCCTTTATACATACACTAAAATAAGACAAATTAAATGACAAGAGGAAAACCACACTGAATAGAGTCGAAATGTAAATTAGTGCTTACAACTGTATAATTTCAATAAAAAAAAACCAGGTGTTATATTTTGTATAATTTATTTTATTCATATAAGTTATTTTGATAAAGAATATCATCTACCGTTCTTATACGAGGGTCAGTCAATAAGTTATGATAATGACCCTATGACAAATTCATTATTCAAGATACGCTCCTGAAAATTTGTATGTATGCCTATCATCAATTACCATATTAATTCACGTCATAGAAAACCGCGTATAACGTTACGTCATTATAGCGTCGCTCGAGCGTCATGACCGCAGTCAGCCATGAGGAACAACGCGCATATATAAAAATCTAATACTTGAGAGGGAAAACGGGGAAAAAATTCACGACAACTTATGTGAAGCTTGTGGTGGATCTGCAGTTTCGTTTAATACAGTGTATAGGTGGTTGAAGCGTTTGTCAGCGGGAAATACTTGACACTTCTGATGACCAACGCAGTGGAAGGCCCGTCGAGGTAACTGATAAGTTTCACGTTGAAAAAGTTAAGGAACTTTTGAATGAAGACAGGCGATATACATGTGATGAGTTAGTAGAGGGTGTCGGCATAAGTCACGGATCTGTTTATACAATTTAAACAAGGCATTTGAAAATGCGACGGTTAGCCGCTAGATGGGTGCCACATCACCTGACGCGAGCTCAAATGACGGAAAGGGTAGAGACAGCAAAAAGACACGGTATGAAAATGAAGGTGATCAGTTCTTAAATCGTATCGTAGCGATAGACGAGACGTGGCTGAGAAGTAATGAACCTGAATTGAAATCACAATCCTTTGAATGGCACACCCCGGACTCGCCAAGACCGGCGAAATTTCGTAGAAAACAGGGAAATCTGAAAATAGAGGTGTACTATCGACGGATTTTGTTCCCGTTGGAGATACTGTTCACGGAACGTATTATGCAGAGTTTCTAAGGACGAAATTGAAACCAGTTATACGAAAGAAGCGAACGGCGCTCCTAAACGCAGGTGTTGTGCTAATTCACGACATCGCAACGCCACATAAATCTAACCCCGTTAAGACAGTAATTGACCGCTATAACTGGGAAATATTGCCGCACCCGTCTTATTCTACTGATTTAAGTCCCTGCGACTACGAATTGTTCCCGAAACTAAAAATCCCACTTCGGGGAGTAAGATTCGAAGTTCTAGATGAACTTTAAGTTGCCGTGACCAAGGAGCTTCACCGTATCACACTTGGTTGCCTAGCAACGGGAATCACGGATCTCCCGAAGCGATGGAATGCAGTCATTCAACAGAGGGGACAATACTTTGAAGGATTGTAAATAAGGTATGTCCCTATTTATTATAGATTCTTTGTTATAAAACCATTATCATAACTTATTGACTGAACCTCGTAAATAAAGAAAATAAATAAATTTCGTAAATGGAAATCCAATCTGTCGGAAAAATAAACTTACTATTTATAGAATTTTTCATTCTATTACGCATTCCATCAATATATCGCTTACGAAGCAACACCTGTATCAGACATGTTTAAAATGCAGCTCACGTTACGTTCTTATTCCGGTCCTATAACGGAAAGCGCAGCCCAGCGGAAATGTTTTGATTTTTGTTAATAATATTGTTGATATAACTCGAAATAACTTATAAAGTAATGTATGTTATTGTGATGTAAAGTTAGATTTTATGATAAATGTAGTTAAATTGCTTCTGTGCCAAACATAGGGATAATAGTTAATATCCTGCTTGTCTTATATATTAAATGATCATAAACGAATCCGTCTATGCAACTCCTTTAAAACATTAGCTAAATTCAAGCAGATAATGGCGTATGAAAAACTATCCAATCACTTTACGGAGAGCTATTGTTATCGTGTTTATTCGACTTTATCTAATACATAACTAACGTAGCATATTTAAAAGTCGAACACGTATAACAATGATTAATTTGGTATTATGTGTACACGATTTATTCACGAATGGAAATGTAAATAAACAGTTTGAAAATAATAACAAAGTTTTTGTATGTAAATACGATCCATCGGAACGCTATTAATGTATTACGTGCATGTGTCTTCTGCAACATATTGGTGGCTTGGATTTATTTTGATTGTTTTTCTATTTTAGAAAGAACTGGTGTTTCGCAAACGAAATTTGTATATCGCTCTTCCGTATCGCAATACGTATCGTCTCGCCACTTCCCTGGCGATACACAGCCCTATAATATAAACATAGAAGATTCAAGTTTCATCAAGTACAGCACCGCGGTAAAAATTTAACAAACCGTGATTGCAATATGATTGATCTTTTCTGCTTCATTTCATGAATTCAAACCTTAATGAACATTGGTACATATAATAAAATAACATTTTAGTTTTTAAAACTTACTTGAAAAAAGTGATAGTATCACTAGCAAAGAAAATTGCACGATTTGCATTTTAACATCCACTTGAGGTACGTCTTCACGATTGTTTTCTCTGATTTATTTAATATTGAAGTTTCTGCTGTCAGCACAATCCATAAATAAAGCTACTAGAATGAAGTAAATATTTAAAACTTTTATTGCTAGAATATTTTAAACAAAGGTTATAGCAAAGAATTGATATCTTGTTATAGTCTCATAATAATGGGATATGCTTCAAGTAAGCAATACCAAAAATTGACAACAAGTGCCAGTAATGGGTGAAAACGAGACGGTTATCGTAGGTTTTCTATTGTAACATATACATTTTAATAATTATCTGTACACTATTTTTCTAAAGATCCACACAATGGACTAATACAACATGGATTTACTCGATAAATCTAAATGAATTGCACGCTAAATACCATTAGATTTAATCTTTGGTTTTGGCAAGTGTCATAGTTTGACAAACAAAAGCATAATAATAAATAACATAATTATAAGAGTCATTTATTTACTTTATACTATAGCCGAGATTTTGTGAAAAATAAAACACAACTTTGTGATTTCTATCAGTTCCTTTAATCACTCATAAAACAATGATAAAACCCAGTGTAAAACGGCTGGTTTATTTATAACAAGAGCACCAAACTGTCACAAAATACGCCCGTACAGGAGGCATAACTCATATCTGGCAGTTCATAGGTTTTTAACCTGTTTGAATTATAAAGCAGCCAGCTTGCTAATTTCATCATATTCGATACTTCAAGGACCATAATCTTAAAGTACCTTGACATTATGCCCATAAATATTTTCACTAAGTTTGGTGAATATCAGATAATACCTGTTTGACGTAGAGAGAAGACAAGGATAATTTGGTCAATTTTGGATAAATCAAGGGCCATAACCCATAAACACCTAGAGGGAATAAGCTGGTTATCAAAAGTGGCCCAAACATTATGTTCATAAACATGTTGAGCAAGTTTGGTGAAGATCCAATGAAAACTGTTCGACCTAGAAAGCGGACAACGTGTTGACGCCGTCAGCCCGCGCAACCGCCCGCCGCAGGGTTTCCTTAAATACGTTCCTTTTTGCGTATACAGAATTCCATGACATTGCCTTTAAACTCTATGTGTGACCTTGGCATTTGAGGAAGGGTCATGGGAGTTGGACGTGACACATTTTGATGAACATTTTTGCTACGTTTTTTTAAAATCCTCCAATGCAAGACAAATTAACAGTCCGATTCATTTACCTTTAAAGTTGCACTTCCAATAATGTCATTGACTTTTAGGTAGGGACGTGGGTCTTGCATGAAAAATATCGTCTTGATGTGTTAAACATTTGTGCCCACTAATCCTTAAATAAATGACAAAGTTACAGTCCGATAGGAAAGTGTGCAAATATACATTATTCCAATACCTTAAACGATAATTGTGATCTTTTGACATTGGTCTTGTACGCGAAACGTCATCTTGATGTACTGAGCATTTGTGACCCGTTACTTTAAGGACACATTCGATGTGGCCCAATAGGCAACCCATGTTACTAAACGCTTTAACTGCTAGATCACCTAGGATCACTCCAGTACGGTTTTCTGACTAAAGGAGACTCGAATACGCATTTGAATTAACCTGCAGACAAGTCAAACCTTACGCTTACCGCCTTCCTTAACATTCACGTATGATATTGTTAATAGATCAGTATACGAGACTATTTAATCGGTAACGAAATATTTGCTATTCCTTATCAAATGTATCGATAGTTATACATTATTCATAAATAACTTCAGTTAACCGAATCGAAGTTTTCAGATAGTTACCAGCATCGGGTGTTACTGTCGCAGCAATTGTAATCATCTGGGCAAATGTGCTAGAAGTGCACTTTTCTATCAATACATCTGAAAAATAGAGACAACTTTGTTTGAAATCATTGTACATGTACTTTATTTTCAGGCAGAATGGATTTTTTTAAACGAAATTTATTTTTATCCTTTTTTTCAGTATTATAACTGTTAATGATGGTTTATTCATTATCAATATTACTTATAAATATTAAATTAAATTACAAGTGAACTGTATATAAAACACAACACCTGTTGATTTTTTTCAGTTGTAATTTCTTATTCAGATTTTGAATCTTTGAAAAATCTATTCTGTGTGAAAGATATCTTGTCAGTTAAGTTTTCGTATTTTATTGTATTTATTTATGGGTTAAGTTTGTGGACATGGTTTAATTTACGTATCCGTGTTCTTCAAGTTCGTGTACATATCAAAGATCATGCCCCAGAGGTCCCGAATGTAGAAAAATTACGTGTTTAAGTGTAATTTATCACGAAGCTATTCATAGACTCGCGTCCATGGCTCAAAACTATTTTGCCTTTCAAATTTGCATTACCTTCATATTATTAAAGATCTTTTTATTAGTTTCATTTATAAAACACCACACGGCAATCCTCTTTTCGATTGCCAAAACTCTCTATATAATGACCATGTTTGAAGCATGACCCTGTAAAAACCAGGTCAGCAGCCAGCTGAAATTACGTAAAGTTGCGCTATGACGGCCACTTGCACAATGCAAAATATTACACAGTGTAAATTACATGATTATAACATTTTCAACAAAATTACAAGCAATCTCAATTGATTTGTTAAATATTAGGATTAAGTTTTTAAAGCAGTTATATGATACCTCCATGTAGAATTTCTTATAGGAAATGTTTTGAAAGATTAAATAAATGCTTTCACATTGTATGAATAAACTCTCAATTACGACATTTTGACATTAGTTTGACAGATATTCTCTTGTAATTATTTAGTAATTGTACTTATTTTTATATTTAAACAATCTTTAATTTCTTGTTTAAATTTGCTAAATTATTTTGAAAGTAAAAGGTTGTATTGTAAATGTGACAGTCTTTTAATGTTTTGAAAGATGCATATTGATCTATCAAAAAGATTGAAATGATTGAATACTTGCGGACAACGAGGAATTGTAGAAGTAAATCTTACTCCTTGAATTGTTACCTCATTATTATCCCTGACTGTGGAAAACTTGATATAGTCGTCACATTTGCATAGCAGTCAACTTCATTCAGCCCCTTTGATAGGCACTACAGACAGGTTACACTTTAGTAAATTGTGTTAAGACAGAAATCGTGTGTTTTGAATCCAGTCTGACTACATTTAAGGTGCATGTAACTGTTCAACTGAGTGTAATGCCCTCATCAGATCAAGTACATCCGAATATTTTTCTGCTACAGAGTTGCATTTAATTCAAAGTTGATTTACTTATTCTATTTTAGTGAAAACCTAATAAAATTATAAAGCTCCACAAGAGATTCATAGTCCTCCAATTATGTGATTTTTCTCGTACGTACGCGTTGAATTATTGTATGCGCTCGTTTAATTTTCGTACAAAAACGTTTATTTTCGTACCTATGTATTTGATTCTCGAACGTACGCGTTTGATCGTTCGCATGCGTTTAAGTTTCGTTCGTACCTGTTTATTTCGCGTACGTACGCGTTATTCATGTATGTTGACACTGACACGTTTAAATCTGGAACGTGCGCGTGATTGTGTCTTAATTATGTGTCTTATGTTTCTGGAAGTGGCTAAGTAACTTGATCCGGATAAACAGACTTTTGGTCTAGGTATCCGCCTCTATTTTATCATTATTATGATTTATTCTAACATGAATCTTTATATAGATCTACATAGTGTAGAAGAATCATGTTTTATTATGCCATTAAAACGCGGGGAAACAATTTGCTGACAAAATGACATCATATTGTGCCGAATGACGTTAAATAAATATCCGTGACACTTGCATTTATTTACCTTTTGTAATGTCTGGTCATGTTAGAATCGATATTTACCATCCTTTTCAGTGTTGTTATTGTCTAATAAACAACTGTTTGTCTTTCTCATGCGCAGTTTTAAACCACTAAGGCATATTGCCTTTTTTGTTAATTACTGCGTATCAGTACTCCAAATCATTGTTTATTAGACGATGAATAGCGCTGGAACAGATATTATTTCATAAATCATAGATATGTTATGCTGTTTATTTTATTCAAAATAAGATGTGGAGAAATCCGGGTGAAAATATAATCGTCTTACAAATTAATTAAATACTGAAGATTTATCTGAGAAATGCATCAAGTGCACGAAGCTACATGACGTTAAAAACTGGAATGACACGTGACTTTCAAAAAATATTAACAGACACGGTTTTACAGTTAAACCAGATTTTATAGTAACAGTTTGAGAAAATCAAATAAAAAACATTATTAAATTAATGATAGACTTTTAAAGTCATTTTCCGCTTATCGTCAATCTTCATGGATTGACGTGATATTCCGGTGACTCAGTTTTTAATCTATTTTTGCAACAATATTTATATCCTGATATAATTGCAAAATGTGTTTGAATTAACGCTAATACAATAGAAATAATGATATTATCTACTTGAAAAACAGCTACAGCTACTTATATTTCATTCTTTTTCAAAAAAGCAGTGCTTATTGACACAGAACAGAAGACCTAGACCAAAAGTCTCGGTATTCAGATATGGCTACCTAGCTAGTGCCATAATGAAAAACGCTGTTGTTTAAATGTTTTGTTGGGCTATGAAATAAATTGTACATGTTGTTTATTTGCATTTAGTAAATTTAGTGTAAAATGTTAAAACAATTTATTCACCTTTCTTTGTCTAAGAGAGAACATACTCAAGCTTCAATTTATGATCATAGTGGGTCATATCTCCCCATTTTAAGTTTCTATGTTCCTCTGTTCCAGCACGCATTGCACAATGTAGTGTATTATTTAGCCAAAGTGTGTTGATCATGCTCTGTGGGGTATTAGTCCAAAGCTGCCCTTTCTCAAATAAATATTATATTTCGTGATCCTCAAGTGTGTCAGCAGCTTGTGGAATATTTCAATAGCCTACTTGTTTTAGCTTCTTCTGTTTGCTCTTTAAGGCGTATCTAGTACTGTCAAAGACAATATCTGTTATAATGCTGTATCCATATCTGTGTTGCCTTAAATATCTCTCAAAGCTGACTATCACGGACCTTAGAGCAACTGGTTCATATTCAGAGCCATTATTTTGCCTTACAGTAATAAAGAAACCTGCTAAGTGCTTGTCTAGCTCAACAGCCGGTAAATCTATGATGGGTAAACAAACTCCTTTCTGCTTTAGATATTCAGTAAGTAAATTAATGTGTGCTAGAGTTTTTTTGCATTGTTTTGACGTTCTCGGCTTCTGCAAAGAGTCATTAAAATCATCATCATTCATTGGCACAAAGCAACGGGTGGCATATAATTTTGTGAGCTTTGACTTTTTGATATTTCAATTATTTTGTGGAATATGTTTACGTTTTGGCGGTGCAGAATCTGTCGTATCAGACATGTAAGACAATGATTGAGGATTCACAGAATCATTTTTAGTGTCTGGTATGAGGCATTTCTGCAGTTTTAATAGAACCAGCATTTTCAGGGAACTCAAAGTTATCCCAGAATTTATCATGAAATATCACTTCGAAGTCAAAAGATTGATCAAATGCACCAGTGGCTGTGGAATATTCAAAGTTACTATCTGGAAGGCCCTTAACAAGTTCATGTTTGGCAGCTTTAACAATTATTCCATCTTTGAAACACATCACTTTATATATTTGGTATATGTCCAGAGGCCTTATAATGTCAACCACTTTACCCCTGTTGCCATTTGTACGGCGTGGGTAGTTTTTTATTATTTACATTTGTAGGTCAAGAGGTCATTATCGGGTAACGATCAAAGTAAAAGTTGACATATATCTTTGAATATTCATGGCACGGGCACTTGTTACTCAATTCATATTCATATATTCATGACGACATCGCTTTCGGAGCACAATAGTAAAAACCCGATAGTACTCGTTACCCAATGAAAACCTTGCAATCGCTATTCGGGAAATACTGGCTACTTCCGTAAGTCTCATTTACATAAAATAGTCCGGCAGCAATGAGAGATAAGAGCTGCCGGATCAGGTTATCTATCACCGGTAAATGCGCGGAAATATGTATCTCATAGGTGAGAAAAAAAAATTCCCAAGAATATGAAAAATTGTGGAACCAACCCTGAAGGGGCAACAATTTCAAAGCAAAAATAACTGCATTGTCGGCGCATTTAGAGTCAATTGCGAAAAACGGCTCGAGATAAATTTTTTAAAGCGCTATGGAATCTTTAATCAATTTAAAGCATTTTTATCAAATAAAAAGTAGGGTCACCGTCCTACTTTTTGTGCCACTGAAACTTTTTTGAAGTGGAAAAAAACATGAGAAACGTTGACGTAAAATACAAGATTGGCGTGACGTAACGAAATTTCTACTGTCAACACTAACCGCAAAGGGAGTCATTAAGATATTTTGAACAAACATTTTTGCATCGTAACAATGCCATGTTATAGTCTCATGAACGCGAGACAGCTTTTACAGCTAAAATACCAACAAGAGCACCAAGATGGCAGTATATCACTCACTTACCTACTACAGGCTGTAATACAAGGTAAACAAGCGTGTCGCAGAAAATGATATGGAGTCTTGATTTGAACAATTTTCGTACAAAATCCACTACAATGCTTCATTACAAATATATAAGCTTTATACAAGCCTATTCGAAATTGCTAAAGTGACGCCTCGGGAGGAGCCAATTGTAACCCAGGGGTCATGATTTGAACAATCTTGGTAGAAGTCCACACGGTAACACGCTTACTTTCTTTAGAAGCTCTATGGCCTGTGGTTTTAGAGATTTTAAAGTTTTCTTTATACTATTATATATTATATGTAAAATCCGAGGACCGTGACTTGAACACTCTTGGTAAAGGCTCACAATGCAATGCTACATGATAAATAGTTTAGCCTTATGACTGTCTTGTGGCTCCAAATAAGATGGCTTTTAAAGTTATAAGCCTATGTTAAATGAAGGGACCCCCGGGCGGGGTCAATTCTCGGTCAGGGGGAATAATTTGAACAATCTAGGTATAGGTCTACTGAACAATGGTTCATGCTAAATATCCTAGCTATAGGTCTTGTGGTTTCAGAGTAGAAGGTTTTCATTATTTTTCATTTTTGTGTTCTTTGAAACCTGACTGATACATGGAATGGCATTCTTTAACATATTTGATAGAAGTTCATTGAAGGAAACTTCTTGCAAAGTTTCAACATTGGCTTCTTGGTTACTCGTTTGAAGCAAAATCTTGACGCACAGTTGGCGATTGGAAAAATGCATCCTGGCACTTAATACCAGGTGAGATCAAAATTGACAAAAGTAGACGGGTGGTTGTATATATACCGATATCATTGAAACAGATTAACCTTAATGACATATTAAAAAGACGGACGCGAAAACCCTATATTGCTCACCTGAGTCCCAGTTCACTTACCTAAGGAAGTCATTTGTTGCTGAAGGAACTCGGTGGTTGCTTGAGAAGGTCACTGGTTGTTAAAAAGTCATCCGTCACTAAAACTCTCCAGATTCCTGGGACAGTCATAGGGAATCACTGGGCACTATGAAAGCAAGGTTTACCCTATAAATCTACATACATAACAGGGATCCCTCTCCCTTCGTGCATGATCAGTTTTGATCCCAAGGGTATAAATTGAACAAACTTGGTAGAGGTCCACTAGACAATGCTACACTGTACGTACACAAATATCGAAGCTCTAAACCTTGTTGTTTTGGAGTTTTGGAGAAGAGGATGTTTTATAGGTGTCCTATGTATGTATATGTAAAACAAGTGACCCCCTGGCAGGGCTAATATTCACCACAAGGGTAATATTTGAACAAACTTGATAGAGGCCCGCTAGACAATACTACATACTAAATATCTAAGCTCTAGACCTTGTTGTTTTGCCGTAGAAGACTTTTAATGTCTTTCTTATACAAATTGTTACCATTGGAACGGTCAGTTTTGACCATGGGGACCTTATTTGAACAAACGTTGAAGAGGTCCACTAGACAATGATACATACTACTGAATATCTACGCTCTAAGCTTTGTGTTTTCTGAAAACTTGAAATTAATAAATCTAAAGTTATTCCTATATAAGTCTTTATGAAAACCAATGACCCGTGTGCGTGGTCAGTTTTGACCCAAGGGTCAAGGTTTGGACAAACTGCGAAGAGGTCTACAAGACAATTCTACACAATAAATATATAAGCTATAGACTTTGCGGTTGCGGAGAAGATTAAAGGTTTTCCTTTAGAAGTGTATTTTAAACAAACAAGTGACCCTGGGACATCTGACCCTCAGGTCTTGAATTGAACAAAATTGATAGAGGTCCACCAGGCAATGCTATATGCCAAATATCTAGGTACTGGACATTGTGGTTTCAGGGGGAAGAATTAAAGGTTTTTCCTATTCAAACAGGTAAGTTAAAAAATAAAATGGTATTGGTAGCTTTTGAAAAACGAATTGAGGTGCAGTGACGCGTTTTAAATGCACATCTAATAAATCTACGGACACCTATACTTGGCTAAACCTTTTGCAAGCCCCTCGTACTCATGATTAAATAAACAATTTATTGTGTTTGCAAGACATGAACTGTTTTAAGTTTAAAAACTGGCATTTTACCTTGAAATTTACCGTAACAAGTTTCTTCTTTTGAGAAACTGTCATAAGCAATAGTATCTCTGAACGTTTGATACTATTTTGCTTAACACTCTTTTTTTATACTCGATTGCAAAACAAGTTCTTACAACTTATATTTATCGCTCTCGAGACACATTCTAGATGGATTCAACCTCGAAGAGAGAGAGAGAGAGGCAATGCGGAAATAGTGTCTTGCCTAAGGACACTACCGACATGGCGATGGTAGGGATCGAACCCAGAGCCCTTCGATCCTGACTCTTTCTTCTCTTCAAACAAGTTTTATCGAAAGTCTATGAATCTGTCCAAAGTATATCACGTTTTTGCGGCATAATAAAAGTGGATATATCGGACAACGTCACGAGTTCATTTTTTATTCCGTACATGCTCTTTACAACATTTTGGGAAGTTATGGTTATACAATGCCGTTAGGCTATGTACAGTATGGAACTTGAATTAACTAACCTCTTCCGATGATCAAATGGGCAACGGGCATAAAAAAAAATGAGTTTTACGAAAATTGATTTTAAAATATTTTGAAAATCTGGATATCGTACATATGGATGTAGCTTTAAATAATAGTATATATACACCTTAACAAGCGCATTCCAACAATCTTAGATTTTAAATGCATTTCCTTTAAGCATTTCAGTTCCAATTAAAGCAATATAGCGACTTTATCTGGCTCACCTTTGGGTAGTTTAGGATGTAAAGTCTTTGACTAAACCTATTGCAGAAATTGAGAACTGTCAGATGTCACGTAATGATGCAATCAGTTGGTCAGGTGTACTCCATTTATATAATTGACGATGGCTAGCCACTTCGGGATATCAGTGGTCTAGCGGTTAACGCCCTGACTGATGTGTCTCTGGAACGTGATGCGTTCTGTATCATATACTATCCACAGGCACATAAGTTAACTGACCTCTTCTTCTGGAGGAAATACATTAGCGATTTTGGCGAATAAGGATTTTAAACATAGCTGTGTTTGTGTCACTAAGCAGTCTAATGAAATCGAAAAAAATGGAAACATAAAAACAACTACATGTATCTTCCTTTACCAGTACAATCCAAAGGTAAAACAAGAGTCATCACAATGAGTGGATGTCAAGTTTTATTAGATGAAATATAAAATATACATGAAAGCAAATGACAATAAAAAAAGACAAGATAGCAATACGAAAAATATGAAAACTTTACACACCGTGTATTACGGAAATATACTCTGAGACAAAATATTTCTATTAAGAAGTACCAGTTATATTTATATTCATTTTAGAAATGATCATCGTCTAATAAACATCGATTTTGAGTTCTGATTAACAGAAATGAAGATTTATAACTAAGAAGATGAACGACATAGTTGTTTATTAGAAGATTAAATGTATATACTTATTACGATTCTAACATGACTAATAAAACACATTACGTCATTTATAACGTTATGACGGCTGGCGCATCACAACGTTGTTTATTGCTGATTTAACAATAAAAAAACAAGTTATTTCCTTCTTTCTTTTTCTGTCAAACAGAATTAGTCATAATCGTATGGTGATAACTGGTTGCACATAAAAGTTAATAAATTTACAAGATGATAAAACAGCGTAATATAAGTAATAAAGGAGATTATAGCTATCCAGTAGTCTTTTAACTAAGCACAACAAACAAGTCACATGGCATTAAGTAAGCAGCAGGAGGGGTGGGTATGCGGAGTCATTTGACCCGGCTTTTTAAACACCTTGCGTCTGTTGAGAACCATGATGCGGCTGTCCATACGACGGCTGCCCATACGACGGCTGTCCATATGACGGCTGCCCATACATCGGTTGACCGTGTATTGGTGGTCCATGATGCTGGACAGTTGAAATACTAGGAACGCCTAGAAAATATCAAAACGTTTAGTTCAAGCAAATACTAAAGTGAGAATAAAGAAACCAAGACCAAAAATTCATTCTGCATGTCAATTTGTAATAAGCTAAATGTTCATTTATTATAAATTAAATGTAGATACCAGTTTGTTGAGAAGGATGACCTGGCCGATTTCTTTTCTTGATGAAACATATCACCCCAACACAACAGCTGATAAAAATGATAATTCCAATCACCATTCCAACTATTCCACCGATAGCTAAAGCTGCCTCATCGCTAAATGAAAACAATTTATATTAAGTTTTATATTGAGTTGGTGCGTTTGTGTTTAAAGACTTCAGCTATGTAGCTGATTATGGTTATTCTATAAAGTAACTTTTTCAAAAACATCTCTTTTTATGCCCCAGCAGGTGGGCATATCAAAATCGTACCGTACGTCTGTCCATCCGTCTGTCTGTTACTTTGTCATGCGTGAAATGATTTTAAAATAACTTGGCACAAAAGACGACGCGTCGCGTGTAAGACACAAGTCCCTAACTTAAAGGTCAAGGTCTAGGTCAAGGTCATACTTGGTGTTTGAAGGTAATAGAATCCGGCTTTTTTGCACACATTCGTTTCCGGACTGTTACTTTGTCATGCATGTAGGGATTTTAAAATATCTAAGCACAAACGTTTAGCACACCAAGACAGCGCGTTGCGTGTAATACTCAAGTCCCTATCTCAAAGGTCTAGGTCACACCTCGAGTTTGAAGGTAATGGAATCCTGCTTGAATGTACACATTCATAACCGGACTGTTACTTTCATGCATTTAAAGATTCTAAAATAACTTGGCACAAATGTTCAGCACATCGCATACAACCTTAAAGGACAATGTCACACATAACTGATACATAGAATAATTGTTGAGCAAATTGAGAGGACACAGACTATTCAGTCAACGGAACCGATGTTTTAAGATATTTACCAGCATTCGGTGTCGTCCTCGCAGCAAGTATAACCATCATTGCAATACGTGCCATAATAAGATGAGCATACTTCATATGCCAATACGTCTGAAATATAGACGGCGTACAATGTCACTTTAGCATTTGAACGAAAAGCGCGAGAACATTTTGATTTGATTGTTTGCACACCGCATGAGGTACACACTTGTAGTTGTTTAGATTTAGTTATTGTTTATAGTCCCGGCCAACCGCGGGACTCCCATACATACTGGTATCTGATATTAAACACATCAGCATATTCAATAAGAGGTCTTATGAAAGATAAGAATATAACCTCTAAAGACCTTCTATCGAGCTGAAGCCTGAGTTTGCGCCTAACATGAATTCTTTTCCAGTGCCAAGAGCAATCTTCAGAAAGATTGATACCGATATATTTGTGACAAGAAACTGAAGTTATAGTTTGTTCGTGTATAAGAATATGTTGATGAAAAGGTTTTATTGGTTTACGTGATATGGTCATTGTCTCTGAATTAAAAGGCTTAAACGTGACAAACCATTCATCGGACCGGTTGGATAATTTTACAATATCGGAATGAAGTGTTTCTGCTGCCGTAATAGGATGATCAACGATTATATGCATAAGCATCGTCGGCAGAGATGTACGTTAGTAGGTATCATTATGGTGGCTGATTTCTGCCATGTCGTGTTTTCGACATTTCGGGGCGAAACGTTGAAAGTACGAAAACTCGCCAAGTAGCTACTTCTTTGTGTTCGTATTTTTGACTGTTCGTCCCGCCAAATAAAAAGTTGAAAACACAAAAATACTTCAAAATAGCTACCTAGCAAAATCTTTGATTCTGATCTAAACGGGTTCGCCTACTCCAAAAGTCAGTACTTTGTGGCTGCATGATACTAGAAAGAGGTCCAGAATAGAAGACACTCTATGTAGTGCGAGGTTTCAGCCATTAGTTGCACAAAACTAAATTGCTGACAGATATAGTATGCGAGTCATGTAAGGGTATGACACATTAGAGTTAAAGTCTCCAGTGACAAATATGTCTACTATACCAGAATCGAGTGATAGACTGAGAGAATCTTCGATTAAACTTGTATGGCAGGCGTCTGCGTTTGAAAGGCTCAGAAAACAGCGAACAGTTTGGAATGAGAAATCATAAGTTAAATCAAGATACACTCTAAACATGTTAAGGTCCAATCTTTTTTGTAGTGCAAAGTTTCCCTCAAATACACAATAACCCCAACGAAACCATTTTTTTCAATTCGGTCTTTCCTCTCGGGAATATGAAAGCCAGGAAGTGTGATGTTTTTGTTAGAGACGCTTGGATTCTACTATGTTTCTGTGAATCAAGGATATCAAATGTATTAAACCTAGCTGCCAGAATGTCGATTATTCTGTACGATTGAGAGGCATTTGGTGTTTATCATTATTTCAGATAATGCGTTAGATAATTATGGAGGGATGAACTATAACTTGATATCGATAGTCAAGGCTTTGGACAGACATCACCAGCTGAAGCTTTTTAAAAGACACACCAAGTTATACAATATGTGCCTGTGGATGTAAGAATACTATATCTAGCGAAAGAAATATTTTCTGTGTATTTAAGCACTGGAATAATACTCTTATGTGGGTGTTTGATGTTATTTTTTGCTGGAAGCTGTAATTGCATGGTTAGGGAATACGTGAAATGCGTAAGATACAATTGCAAGGATTTTGATGCGTAGAAAAAATGAGAATTTCCCTGCACTTGTATAGGTTTGCACAACCGTAGATAAGGATCCATTCTACAATCTAATTTAAGCATGGTGTTCTGAAATATGACATAACCTGACAAAATACGTTTATCTTGTTGTGCACAATTACTTGTAGGAAGAAACAACTCTCACAAAGGAGTTATGATTTTCAGAAAAGGAAGCTAACTTGTATTGTTACACTTGAAGATCGATAAGAAGTTAGCTATATAGTTTAGTTTGTTAAATGCGTTGTTTAGATCACTTACTGATTACCCAGATCAATTTTAACAAAATCTGGTATTTGATATTTTGAGATATTTTATGACACTACCGTGAAAAATAAATGTACATGTCGAGGAGTGAATACGAAAAAGTTCTAAGTGACCTTTTTTCAGGAAATTACTTTTTTACATATTATATCAACCCAGTAGGACCATCAATAGGTCCTGTAAAACTATCTAGGTTATGTTATGATAATACAAAATAAGTCATAATTTCCAAAAAAGTACTAAGTAATAGTGACCAACATTTTCAAAACGAAAAATGCTAAGTGACTTGAGTCGACCTTGGCATTTTTTTCGCAATCAACTTTTTGCATTTCAAGACATTTGAAAGTATTCAAGTGACAAAACCATTTTTCTTTATTCTTGAAAAATATCTGTTATAGGATACAGTATTGTTAATATATTTGTTTAAATGAGTTTGCAGTTATTTTCAACCATTGAAAACTATAAAATACAAAATATAATAAACTTAAAAGTCGGACACGTTCGAAAATAATTAATATAATATTACACGATTATTTCACAAATAAAAATGTAAGTCAATAGTTTAAAAATAAATATGTAAATAAAATCCATCGGAACGCTATTAATGTATTACATGCATGTGTCGTCTGCAACTTATTGATGGTTCGGATAATTGTTTTATTATTTTAGAAAGAACTGGTGTTTGGCAAACCGATTTGTGTATAGCTCTTTCGTATCGCGATACGTATTGTCTCGCCACTTACCTGGCGATATACAACCCTAAATTGTATACACATGTAAAAAGTATTGCATTTTGACATGTTGTCTGACACAATCTTAAAAAAAAAGTGTGCATATAAATCACAAATTGTGTCTTGTACAATTGCTACATATACGTTAGGCTAAAGGAGCTAATTAAATATCGGTTAACGTACCAGAAGCAAACACGGACCCGTTTTAGTATAATAATATCCGCCCAAATTGACATGCATACAGTCATGTCACTACTTATTTGACGATGCAATTTGATACAACTTTAGGTAGTTAGTTTGTCAATGACCTTATAATTACGTACATTTCATCATGCATATGCATTAATAATATGTAACATCAGAACATCTAATGGTAATCTAATAGGGCTGTAGCGAACATTCAAACTTTCGAGAGATCGCCGCGGAACTCATGATGAAATTCGGACATTGATTCGTGATCTACCATCCAGCGATCATTTTATAAAAATATTCCCGTATTGATCCATTTTCAGCCAATCAGCAATCAAACACATTGTGTCTGCATGTTCCCTAGACAAAATAGCCTGCTTCCGGTTTTCACCAATTAAGTCTACTCATATCTAAACTCGTAGTAATGATTTATTAAAATGTACCGTGTTTTACTCGACTTTATCTAATCTATAACTAACATAACATGAGCGAGTTCGATCAACAACTATAGTGACTATGGTACAACAAAAGTGTCATCGAACTACCTCTGGTTTAAGTAAAATGACGTCATCCGGTCACCACGGTTCGACTAGAGTAAATTGGTGGTTTCTCTGGAACAAATATGGCGGCTTAAAGAATACATTTTGCGAGTACTAAAAAATCTTCTATATGAACGTTATTTCTTCCTAAAACATTGAAACATTGAAATTGTGCGAAATATATTAAATTAGACATAAGCAAGTGCATTAATCTGAAATGTGGAAAATTACCGATAAATTCAACATATTTATGAGTTGTAAGTATTTATGGACGATTCGTCGCACTACCGTTTCGTACCCTGAGCTAAATTAACTTTAGGTACATTTTTTTGTCTTTAAAATGCATCTAGACAGCCTATTACAGTTTGTGATCTGTCATGATACACCAGCTTGCTGTCATCAACTTCCAGGCATATTACCGTAAACAACAATATTTTATTTGTGGGCGCCGCCATTTTGAATAGACCAGAGGCTAACCAAACGCGGTTCGATCACTTTTTCATAAACGCATGCGAAGTTGCACTTCCGGTACCAGACTATGCTTGCTGATCGAACTCGCTGCATATTTAAACAGCGTATCCGAACGCGTCATCACGGAACCGTATGGCAAAGCTTGTATTTAATAGTTTCGCATAATCTATATCTAAAAAATATAACAATAAAATAAACTTAAAAGTCGGACACGTTAAAAATAATAAATTTAATATTACACGATAATTTCTCAAATAAAAATGTAAGTAAAAATAATTTTGTAAATACGATCCATCGGAACGCTATTACATGCATGTGTCGTCTGCAACATAGTGATGGTGCGGATAATTGTTTTACTTGTTTAGAAAGAACTGGTGTTTCGCAAACCGATTTGTGTATCGCTCTTTCGTATCGCGAATCGTATCGTCTCGCCACTCACCTTGCGATACACAGCCCTATAAAAACATAGAAGATTCAAGTTTCATCAAACACAGTATGAATTTACATCACTGCGTCAAAAATTTACCAAACCGCGATTGTAATATGATTTATCTTTTCTGCTTCATTACATGAATTCAAACCTAAATAAATATTGGAACATATAAGATAACATTTTAATTTTTAAAACTTACCTGAAAAAAGTGATAGTAACACTAGCAAAGAAAATTGCATGGTTTGCATTTTAACGTCCACTTGAGGTATGTCTTCACACTTGTTTTCTTTAATTTACTTAATATTAAAGTTTCTATTGTCAGCACAAACCATGAATAAAGCTACTAGAATGAAGTAAAGGTTTGACATTAATGCTTTGGAATATTTTAAACAAAGGTTATAGCAAAGAAGCGCTGGCGAGTTTTAGTCGCATGATAATGCGATGTGCTTACTCAGCTAACATTACCAAAACTTGACAAAAGATAATGGGTATACGAGATGCTTATCGAAGATTTCCCATTGTAACATATACACTATACATATGTACACTATACATTTAAAGGTCCACACAATTGTCTAAAACAGCTTGGAGTTATTCAATGAATCTGATTGAATTTCATGCTTAATTCCACTTGATTTAATCTTTGGTTTATGCAATTGACATAGTATGACAAACATAAGCATTATTATATATACATTTTTTGTAACATAATTATCAAAGTCATTCAATTACTTTATATTATAGCAGAGATTTCGTGCAAAGTTAAACACAACTATGTGATTTCTATCAGTTATTTTAATGATTCTTAAAGCGATAAGTAAACCCAAGTGTGAAAAGGCTGTTTCAATCTATAACAAGAGTGCAAAACTGTCCCAAAATACGCCCGTACAGGAAACATAAGTCGTATCTGGTAGTTCAAAGTTTTTTTCAAACCTGATTGAATTATAGAGCGGACAGCTTTCTAATTTCATCATTTTTGATACTTCAGGGACCATAATCAAAAAGTACCTTAGGCAATTTAGCTTGTTATTGAACTTGACCTAGACATTATGCCCAAAAATGTTTTCACTAAGTTTGGTGAATATCAGATGAAACCTGTTTGATGTAGAAAGCAGACAAGGCTAATTTGGTCAATTTTGGATAATACAAGGGCCAAAATCCATAAATGCGGGGGATTTAGCTGGTTATCGAACTTGGCCCAAACATTATGCCCATAAATATGTTGAGTAAGTTTGGTGAAGATCCGATGAAAACTGCTCGACTAAGAAAGCGGACAACATGTGTAGACGCCGTCATCCCGCGCACCTGCTCGCCGCAACTGTTCCCATAAAACGTCCCATATTGCGTATAAAGAATTCCGTGACATTTCCTTTAAACTCTTAGTGTGACCTTGGCATTTGAGGAAGGGTCATGGGAGTTGGACGTGACACGTCTTGATGGGCTGAACGTTTGTGCCACCTTATTTTAAAATCCTTTAATGTATGACAAAGTTACAGTCCGGACACGAATGTGTGCATATTAACAGGATTTAATTACCTTTAAACTCCAAAGTATGTCACTGGCTTTGGGGTAGGGACGCGGGTCTTGCACAAGACACGTCGTCTTGATGTTCTGAACATTTGTGCCCACTTATTTTAAAACCCTTAAATGTATTACAAAGTTACAGTATGACACAAAAGTGTGCAAATACACAGGATTCCAATACCTTAAACGATAATTGTGACCTTGACCTTTGAGTTTTTGACATTGATCCTGTTCGCAACACGTCATTAAAACCCTTTACTGCATGACAAAAATACAGCCTGTACACGAAAAAAGTAGGAAAGGACAAACCGACGGACTGACAGACGGTGCTATTATAATATGCCCAACTTTGGTGGCATATAAATGCAAAAACAATTACCAAAGTCCTTCAAGTCATATATGTTATGCTTTTATAGTTTCCATATATAACTGTAGTAGAAACTTCTTCTTGACCGCTGGCTAGAATTAATCGCTATAAGACGACGATAGTTTTCCTACCTTTTTGGGTGACATAAATGCTTAGTTGCAGAATAGAATATGACATGGTGTTATATCATTGTGAGTCCATAATGTTTAAACACAACGACCCAGGTGCTTGACAAAAATACATTACTTTCAAAGAAAATTAAGACATTGTTAAACTTGAGCCTCGCGAATAGTATAGTAAATTAGAGCTTGTTTGAAATCAATGCAAAAACAACAAGGGTATATCCGTGCTCCTTTACCTACCAGATGTAGCAACTCGATTTCATTGTTTACCCTTCATAACTTAAGATTCTGTCATTCAAAAATAAAAACCGTTTACCGGTATTTCATGACTTTTGTTTTGGTAATACATGCACTATTCTTTCAATTGAGCATAAAAATTGAAAGCCCCCATGGATTTTTTTCATTTTACGGCCTTGCCTGGACCGGAATTATAATGTGACCACGGTGTGGACGGGATCTACATGTAAGCCATTTTACTTATCATTTTAAAAAGGGATATCTCTCAAAATTTGAATTTAAATATCTTTCCTTTTAAAAAAGATGTCTCTTTCACGCTAAGAGATAACTTAATGGCAAGCAAATTTACTATTTAATCAAAAAAGACATACATCTCCTGTTTATTTGAGATATATCTCTTAAGGGGAGATACATTGTATCTCTGAGATCCAGACATGTATCTGTTAGAGGATCATATATGGCCTACTGAGGAACTCTGATTTGTCCATTCGAGAGGAAAAGCTGGGGGATGAGATAGGAGGAACCGAGTGACGATGTATCGCCAAATCGCACCTGCTCCAATTTTATGATGCTTAACGTAACAACAAGTCTCAAAAAAGGTCTTGTTTTCATAAACACACATACGTGAGTAAAACAGATTAGTGTATTTTTATAGTTATTTGCAAATTCTGATGAAACGAGTACTTTTGCGGAATGCCCTTGTATGTTCTGCATGACCGTAGCTTGTCGGCACTTAAATAAAAATACATTTATAGCCACATAGTCTCATTATCATTATATGGTGTATTTGTTATTGAATTACCATGTTGGCAGAAGAAAAGGTTGTATAGTACTAAACGCAAGTCAGAAGGCTTAACCCGGACAAAATTCATACAGAAATGAAACTGATGTTTACTGAAAGTTCAGTAGTATCTATCAGGACGATACTGTCTATTTTGTAGTCTCATTTAATTAAACGTTTAAACATCCGTAGACTTAACATGGGTTATTACCTCGATGCTACCAACTCTGAGAATTATTTTCCTTATGAAATTTGTATCGCTCGATCATTTTTATATTCATGTAATGGAACTATCTACCCATTGTCTTCAAAAATGTAAGACATGATAGCTTGCGTGCAAAGACAGCTAAAAATAAGCTAGCATATACTGGAAGGAAAAGATCAGGTGGTGCGTAAGAAGTTTCGTTTAGCACAGCTACATGTATATTTATCTCAACCAATCAGAGAGCTCGTTTAGTTTTAACATGTTCTTGCCCTTGCATGACACTACAAAATCGACAGTATCGTCATTGAGATAATTTCAGTGATGTACGTGCACAAACTACAGAAGCGCAGGCTTGACAGCATTGTAGAAAAAAATGGATTTTGAGGTCCTATCTAAATACAGCATATGTTTTCGGGATCCCATCTAAATACAGTTTTATTTTCGAGCCGGGGGAATACATACTTTATTTTAGCTTTTAAAACCTTGAAGGCAAAGCTGATTGGCTGGCGGAAACGTCGCCTGAACGTGACCTTCTATCGGTCGTCCCAGGCTCCATCCTAGTTTCAAATAACCTTTAAGTAATACTCAGTAATATGCTCGAGTTATTTCAACACTTATCAGTCTCTGGCTTTAGATAATTTAAGTTTGTCCTTATCGTATTTACCCATTAATTGCATTTATATAAAAAAAAATAAGTATTTTGGCAGGAAATGGTAGGTTCATAGCAAGTAATTTGCCGAAGAAATTCTTAAAGTTCTCGAATTGTACTCAAATGACATTGTCGCTATTTGTCTAGGCATTTGAGCGTTCTTTTCAGGAACTCTTCTTCTCTTCCTTGTTGTTTGTCTTTACTGTAATGATATCCGCCCGTTCGTCCGTCACACTTTCTTGTCTGTGTAATGTCTCCGGATATACCAACTGGAATTCAATGGAATTCATGCACTACTTCATTATCAAAACAAATACAGGCTGGAATTCAATGGAATTCATGCACTACTTCATTATCCAAACAAATACAGGCTGGAATTCAATGGAATTCATGCACTACTTCATTATCCAAACAAATACAGGCTGGAATTCAATCAGGTTTTTTTTGGAGGATTTTTATCATATTTCAGGCATGTTCCGGTTCGATGGTTCTTTTTACTTTAACTGCCTGCATGCTTGTAACAAAGGGCAGCCACTCTTTCAATATTTCAATTTGATATCTAAAACTTATGAACATTGCAAAGGCAATCTAAAAGAAATCAAACTACTTTTAGTAATTACTACACAATGAATCTTACACTAAATAACGTTTTGTAGTTTAAATCATATCTGATGCAATTAACATGTTCAATTGGTTGTCTGTACATAGAGAGCCACTCTGTATATACACGTGTGCCTATACAGTATAAGCATTGTCATTGGAAATTGTCTACTTCCATTATATTTAGCAAATCATAATTCAATAGCCTACTATTGATTTATTCCCAGATTTAGGGAGAATATGATCAAACGTTGTGTTAGGATAAGACGCATTGTCGAACTGCCTGTAACATTCCCCACCCTACTTGCACAGTATGCATTTTTGTACAAGCCATTATCGTTTAGGTAGCTCAAGAATGGAAACAGAAAATAAGTAGTTTGCAAAAATGTAAACGTTTTAGTATCTTTTCTACAAAAAATAATCCAAATAATCTAACTAACATCGAAACTATGTCATAACAAGACATTTGCCCATTAATCTTTATACTGTAGTGATTGTTAGTAACATTTAAAAACATGTACATTCAAAGGTAGAATATACAATACTGGTAAGCATTTGTATATGTCAGGGTATTTTTCAAAGGTATGGCTGCCATCTTGGATAGTAGAGTTTCCCAGACGGGATCTTTTGGGAACTTGTATGGATACTACATATATTGAACTTTCAGTTTCATTTCTGTTTAAATTTTGTCCAGGTTCAGCATTGTTTGACTTGCATTTAGTATCATAAAACTGTTTCTTCTTTCAACATGGCAGTTCAATAACAAATGCACTATTATCAAAAATTGACAGCAATAAAGATCCATACTTTTAGTGACAATTAGACTTTAAAACAACTTATTCAGCTGAGCAATGACTTCTGATTTTTGTAAAACTGGGTGGGGTAGGGGAGGGACTGAACCAATTACCGTAACGCTTTTTTAAGAATTGTATGAGAAACGTAAAAGAGAACAACTATGAAAATATTCATTTATTACTAGTAATAAACATGTATCACAGCTGAAATACGAGTATATGAGTTATTGCAAATTTTCTTTTTATCACAATTTTTATGTAAATCAATTACGAAAAAGCAAATATAAGAGAGAAAATAGAACGCGTCCGTTAGATATATTTATGTTATTTATTGTTGTTTTTTTCAAGTGTAATTTGTCGATTTATTACCCACGTAGATTAATGTTACACGAGCCGTTAGGTATAGATCTATATAACATTGAACTATTTTTCAGAGTTTTACTCTTACACAAAATGCTTCAGTAATTCAATGGAGCCGATGACCAATTAAACTTAAAACCTAAAGCATAATCAAGTAACGTCTGTTTGTTTATAAAAATTTAAAAAAACACGGTGAAAATTGCAAATGTTTTCATTATGTTTTTCCTATGTGGCTATGAATGTGTTTTTATTTAATGCCAATAAAATTATGTTATGTTTTGTTGTTTCTATAAGATGTTTTTTCATTTGGAAATCATATTCAGAAGTCTTTAAGTTAAGCAGTAATCATTCATATGACAGTAGAAACTGGATGAGGAGGTGGTGGGTATGTGGAATTACTTGATCTTGTTTTTTCGACTCCTAATGTTTGTTGAAACCCGTATTGCGGCTGTCCGTAAGATGATTGTCCATACGACGGCTGTCCAAACATCGGTTGATCGTAAATTGGCTGTTAATGTTCAAAACCTTCGCTTCGTGCAAAGATCAAAGTAAAAACAAATAAACTAAACTAGAATAAAATATCGTAATATAAGTAACAAAGGAGAGTATAGCTATCCAGTAGTCTTTAATCAAAGCACAACAAACAAGTCACATGACGTTTAGTAAGCACCAGGAAGGGGTGGGTATGCGTAATCACTTGACCCTTGTGTCTGGTGAAACCCGTATTGCGGCTGTCCATACGACGGTTGCCTATGTTGCTGGCCAGTTGAAATGATAGCAACACCTACAAAATAACAAAACATAATCATGTTTAAATGTTATCTTATGCAAGTAACTGAACATGCACTCATAGATTTCAAATCAGAAATCACAAAAGTCCGTTGACGAAGTATGAAAAATAAATTGTAAGTCCTATGAAAAAAAACTTTGACAAATCTCCAATATGTCACAAACTTTCAGGTTTTAAGGAGTTAAGATGCATGTATTGGCGAAGATAGATCATTTATGCAAACGACATATTTCTATTTGAAGGCTTTTTTAAAGTATTTTTAGATGCATTTAATAAACATGTAATGGTCAAAACCGCGCCGTGTGATATACATTACTATAAGTCTGTAATTCTATTTATATATTTTTTTAGTCAGAGATATACTTTTGTATAAATTAATAAAATATGGGGTACGAGGAAACATACTAAAGGTCAAACAGTCCATGTACAGTGAAATTTCTTCTAAAGTTAAAATTTCAAATAATGTTAGTGAAGTTTTCACGTGTTATCTTTGAGTTAGACAGGGTAATGCCTTTCAACCTTTTTGTTTTGCATGTGCCTTGATGACATGGAGGAATAGTTTTTAGCTAAAGTTGTATTGGCACAATTAAAATATGTCTTTTTTTGTATGTTGATGACATTATTATGTTTTCAAAAACGCCAGAAGGTTTACAACAGAAATTAGAAATATATAGTATCAAAATTCAAGTACGTGGGAGGTGTATTTTCATCTGGAGACTCTTATAAAGAACATGATAACACGTTAGCCTTAGTCTGGGGAAAACAAATATATTAAACAGGCTTATTTAGTATTAAAGTCTGATTGTCAAAATAACCAGGACATAAGTAACTGGGCTTCAAATGTTAAATTGTTATTGTTTAGGTTTGGGTTCGCTGATGTATGGCTTTACCAAGGAGTAGGTAATACTAAGACTTTTCTCAGTGTTCTTGCACAAAGAGTAAAAGATACATGGAGTCAAGATTTTAACTCCAGTGTAGACAATTCATCAAGAGCATTGTTTTATCGCACATATTTTAACTTCAGTTTTAGTAAATATATCGATGTTGTAAATGTTCGTAGGTATAGAATGGCTCTGTCTCAGTTAAGAATGTCTTCTCATCGATTAGCAATTGAAACCTGAAGATGGAAAAAAACCTCAATGTGTCCCTTTTGAGGACCGGTAGTGTCTTGCATGTAATCAGTTAGAAGACGAAATTATCATTTCGTCATTATTTGTCCTGTTTACCAAGAAGTTAGGGTCAACTACATAAAAACATATTATTGGAAGTTTCTAAGCATGTTTAAGTTTACTCAACTGCTTATAAGTGACCATGTATCAGAATTACGAAACTTGGGTATTTTCACTTACCATGCTTTTAAGATGAGACAGCAGCTTCAAAATGCTCTCATATGAACGTTTTAATATATGTTTCTACGAGTCTCAAATCATATACCATGGTAACACACTTATTCAAATGATTAAATGCAAATGTAGATATAGAGTCACCAAATCGAGGTAAAAATACAAGTGTCATACATGTAGTTAATGTATTAGAATGCATAGAATGAATTTAATATGTGACAGGTATTGTTATCGAAATATTGTACATGTTGTAAACTGTCTTTCCCGAGGTGGCATGTATTTCAAACTGCAAAGAATTTTTAATGAAATTCTAAATGTTTGTTGCAAATACATTAGAAGTAAATCTTTCTATAATAACCTTAAACGATAGAAATTTGAATAATAATAATGGTTGTTATAATAATAAAAAGATAAATACATGCTATCTCGCTATATGGTCGCCATCATGCCATGCACCTATTAGTATGCATACACATTTGTATTTGATGTAAATATGTTTTGTTTATAACTCTTGTTAGGTTTCAAAAGCAAATAAACTTCTTCTTCTTCTATCAAAATGTTCACTAAAGTAAAAACTGTTAGTCACCACAGTTCAATAATAATGAAATTAAGATACCGCTTGGTTGTCCAGGATGAATTACTTGACCAGGTCGATGGCATTTCTTGGCGACGGAACTTATCACAGCGCAAGTGCAAATGATGAATATGATACCTCCAATCACAATTCCAGCTATTGCACCGCTAGATAGAGTACTGTCAGAGCTAAAACTAAAACAATATGTCTTAAAATTAAGAATATTTTCTCTATTAAAAAAAATAATTTAAAGAAATACGAACTGCTGAACATTTAGTTTAAGTCATCCGTTTGTTTACAAGTGAAAGCATTTTTCAAACTTCAGATTTTAGTAAAATATACATGTAAGATTCTTGTTCACGCATAATTACAATCATAAGCGTAACATGTTTTTGGTATTTGGTAGGTTTTCGGTATTTGGTAGGTTTTCGGTAGTTGAATCACAAAATAATAAATACTTTTTTTTTCAAAATGCATTCATAGTTTGTTATCCTTCATTCTTACATTTTACTTTACAACAGCAAAATACATTATTATAAGTTCTATAAATAGATATTTTTAATTGGTCTAGACACATATGATTGTACCAAAATGATATCATCAAATTTCTTAAATATTTTTTTTTTCCGTTGAATATAACATCAAAATTTAGGATGATGTGAGTTGCCATGTGTGGTATATTGCCTATATTTGACTTTCACGCGAATAGTAAATGACTACACATAGTTTCAACTGCATTTGATTAATAACTACTTATACATCTATTCATATGTCTATTAAAGACCCATGAATAAAGTAAAAAACTGTGAAGAAATTATCTAGTTGTTTACAGTCAAAATTTGATAAAATATTGATGGACTTTTGGGCACTCAACAGATACAGTTAAGCATAACCGGAATTTGAGCAAAGCATGATAGTATAAAAATGACTGGATTATGATGAATTTGTTTGTGACAGCCCGGTTAGCTCAATAGGTAGAGCACGAGACTTGTAATCTTGGGGTTGTGGGTTCGATTCCCGGGGCTGACCAACTAAAATTACTGACAGTCTTTCGGATGAGACTTAAATCCGAGGTCCCATCATGCATGGGTGATATACACCTGGCATGTAAAAAACCAGGGGGTGTCTCTGAAGTTGGGACGCTTTCTGTATCTTGCACTATCCTGATAAAAGTAACCTCTTCTGTGGGCGTTTCCGTTACCAACGATAAAACCCCAACTACATACATACAGACATCAGTATGTATACTTGCTTTAGATGAAGATGTGTTGTCATTTGTAAAAGTTGAGCTAAAACCATGGTTAATTCTTTTTAAATATTGATTAAACATTTAAGTGCAATAAGATTAAAATGTGTAAGAAATACAAAATATAAGAGAACGGTTTTAGTTCTGTCTCCGTTGTATTTGAAAGTTGAAAAATACAAAACACAAACTTGCCCAAATAAGTTTCATTACGCAAAAGTCAATAAACGTCATACATGGGAGAGGATGTAAGTCTACATTTTACATTTCGCAAATGTCAAAATTTCATCTTTTAGCAGTTTAATAATGTCTGCACAGTCCCGTAAAATCAAATCACATTGAAGGATATGGGTATTGAGTTTGGAATTTTAGTAAGCATACTTCAGACAGGAAAAAAGATGTAAATGCGTTTTCATTTGAAAATAAATATGGCGAGCAAATAATCCGCACAAAAGCAATGAACAAACGTGTTTCCTACCATCCATCAATACATATCACGTGTTTACAGAAAACGGTTACATCTAGAGATAGAACATGTTAGATCTTTAAGCGTATGCTTAAATGAATAAATGAAATGAACTTTGAAGAAACCAAAACAAAATCCAAAATGCCGAAGTAAGTGACTGTTTTATAAACGTGACTACGTTTTCCTTATATATTAACTTTTTTCAAAACACATTCATGCTCAATTGAAGTATAGAAGGCTATTTATCGAAGCAACCGTTTATAAAAGAGACAATGCGAAATAATAAGGCTTCTAATTTAAAGCAAAACAGTTATGCGCATGCGTTGCACCAGCCTACCACATTTTCATTCTTATACTTTGAAAAACTGAAGAGGCCCTATGAAAAAAAGTCAGCTTTATGCGAAGAACACAAATTCATCTGCTTTATGCAAATTCTTTTTATTTTACATCCCAAAGAACAAGTCGATCCGCTTGCTAGGAGAGGTAAGATCTGGTGTTAACTTAACATTTTTTTCTTTGCACACCAGTTGTGATGAGTTTCGGTTTTGGCCCAAGAGGACTAGCAAACACATGCATCCACTCATCACCTTATTGAAGCTTATAATATGAGTTATGTGTCTCCGACAAAAGTTAATTCTATCAAAAACGAGATATCGTTAGTAATTGACTATCAATCATGGATATCTTTAGATGTTCAATAGCTTATATATCCAGCATGAAGCGCTATCGATAATTACCTAATTAAACAACATTTGGTGTTGCCTTGGCAGCAATGGTATCCGTCATCGCAATAATATTCGTATATAGGTGTAGTATAGCAGACGTCTTTTGCCAATACATCTGAAATAATAGAAACAAAATAACGTTCATCATACGGCAACACTGTAATAGTTAGATTCATATGTTAAATGAAAGGCAAAGTGCACCAAGGCAGGACCACGGACCTATAAACACATGGATTGGCGATGAAACGATATCGGGTAAAAATAGTAATAGTCCCTTGCACGTGCATGGACAACTGAAAGACGAAAGACATTTTACGACCACAACAGCTCACATTTTACCACGTTGGGGGAACGCAGTTCTATTTGTATCATATCATGATTAAAAAAAACATTTTGTTATAATATTTGGTAGCACTAAATTTTATATTGAATGTTCCTAACTCATTAGTAGTAACATGGTCGAGAATTTCCATAAAATTGAACAATGACTGTCTCTAAGCAAACGTTTTTTTTACACCTACGTCTGTAAAGGAATATTAAGTGTTTATAAACTCATTTACAAAAAGGCCTGAACAAGCCAATGAACTAATATTTTCTTACTCTAAACAAATATATAAAGGTTCAGGTTTTGACTTGCCCGCATTCATTTACCCCCTACTTACTATAAAATTCTAAAGGCCATAGGAAAAACGTATGTTTTTCGAAAATTGCTACCACGTGTTTGACTTTGACAGAGTTTCAATAATTTTTAGTAGAATGCTGTGTTTTTATGTGCGTTTAACTTAACAGAAAAAAACCCGGTTTATAAAACATATGTTAACAACATTCAACAATTAGGTTACTGATTAAAATTCCGACTGTATACATAACCCTTATAATAATCGATATTTGAAATACTTTATCACTCTATACTTTTGGTTTATTTCTTTATTACATCGTTTATTGGAAAAACGTGATCAAATAACATTTCAAATGTCCTAAACAACTCTTCAAATATGTAAGGAGAAAAAAGCTTTGATCATAGGTATATACGAATAGAGTTATATATCATTTACAAAGATGAAAACTCGGACGTTTAAGGATATTAAAACAGGTGTCGGAACAGATTCTAATAAATGATTGACTAGAAAACAGGAAACTGAGCTGGTCAGTCTTACTGAAATTGCTATGTACAGATATTGAACCTTTTTGTCTGTCTGTTTGACTGATTGTAAAGTTTTATGTCATGATAAAAGGGTTAGCAGGAAAGATTGGGCTAAACTCAACTGCGTTTCCTCTTAAATTAAGTCCTTATTATTATCATTACTACAATACTCCAGTACATTCGATAATCAATGATGATTTATGACCCTGCCCGGTATTTACGGATACTACCGAACCGTAGTTTTTTCGGTTAACTTCTAATCCCCAATACTTATCGATTGCTTGCTGATATAGCGCTTGACACTTAATTATTATTATTATTCATCAGTTTAAACGGGTCCCATAATATTCCAAAATGATATGGTTCTACTGACATATCACATAAATGATAAAGTTAAAGTGAATTCTTTGTCATAAAGCGTATTTTGTACTAAATCAAAACTGAACCATCAAACAAAATTTCCGAACATTAATAATGTACCAAAATATCAATAGATATAAATCAATATTAAGTAATAAACAAATGATAAATGAAAGAGAAACCTGAAAAATGTTCAAGATTTTCCCCAAGAAATAAAACACAGGACCAAAAAGAAAAGAAAAAACGTACAAACGCCCCATCACCTCGATTCAAAAGTATGGAGAAGCTACAGAGAAAAACAGTCGACCTTTTTACGAAACGTCAAAAAAGTGGTCATTTGAGAATAAATTAGTAAAGTCTTACAAGAAAAAACCTTGCAGACTTTTTTTGAAATACTAGTATTAGTGTTACCATGTTTTCCAAACTGCCTTTTAAAACATTGAGTCACTAGAAATCCGGGCATTAGTACTATCTTTAACGTTATGCTGAATAACTTGTTGAAAAATGTACTTATGTTTGTAATATTTTTCATTGATGCGCATCCTTTTTTGTTTCAGCTGAAACACGGTTTATGTATTGGTACAAAAATTATTTACATTCCGTGTTTTTCTGTTTTTCCTTATTATTCAAAAACAGAATTTTCGAAGAATAAAAATTTGGCCGATGTAATCTATATTATTTTCTTACTGACATTAAACAATCCAAAAGGTTAAAGAAAATGAACCATAAATGAGCGAGAGTTAACAACATGAAATACTTACAGTTCAGCTTCCTTGAAAGTATCGATGCAACCACAAGCAAACAAAATTGAATGTTTGGCATTTTTACTCTTATTTTAACAGTATTTCCCTTTTTTCTCTTCCTTTTTTATCGTAAAAGTTTGCTCTCCAACTTACAACGAAAAATGCTTGTAATTCTCAACAGATCTGTAATTACATTTGTATATAAATAGACACTTTTGAAACATGTCAGTTATCACACAAGGTCTGAAATTACGAGGATTACGACAAGGCCAATATTGGTGTAATGTCCCCTTGAAACTGAAACGAAAACAAATGGTGTCCTAGTGATCTGATACAAGTTTATTGTTGCAGCTAATGATGATACTTGTCGTCTTGTTTTGTATAATCTGCTGT
>JAUMHA010199823.1:0-16090 GCA_032359765.1 Saxidomus gigantea | reverse complement strand
ACTTCCTAGTTCCTAATGGAATTGTTTACAAGTTGTCATTTGGCATTTTTCATCATCACATGGTATCTTGAAAAGGCAATGATTTGAGTGTGGAGCTCATCCAATCAAATTGCTGTGAGGAGTTTGACCCGGTAATTGGCACTTCTACTTTCATTTTCCATACATTTAATATGTGAAATCAGAAAAAGCCCCAGCACACCCAAGTATGCCTTTGTGTATTTAATTCTAGATCCTTTATATTCAAGTATTCATTTACTATGAATCTGAGCTGTTTAAGAGCATTCTGTCCATTTTGTTTCAAGAAAATGCCTAAAATGTATTTTCTTGATAATTTGGAGACAATTATCAGCCTATATGGACACAGATCCGTGTAATTTAAATCTACTCACCCTATCACGTAACCTATAATACAAAGTTGTAAAAATCTGTTGATGACGCCAACTTTTTTGCTTTGTATATGTACAATTCTAGGTGTATCGTATTCAAAGAAAACGCCAATTACTTTGCTAAAAACCGACGTCGCCATTTTGCATGTCACATGATCGTGATGCATTAAATGACAAAATGGGTCATTTTGTGCGGAGCGGACATTCGCAATCCATAATAAAGCGGTTTGACTTAATTGTCTATTTTCCTTTGATGTCAGACCCCTAACGGCAACGTAGATAGTTTGAGTAGATAGGATTTCTTATGTTTTTCTTCTTTTAAATAAATACGGATATATTAATACTACTATATGCCGAATATTTTTCATTTTGTCCCACTTGTAAACAAATAATGAGCCACTATGCCACTCTCTACACTATCGGCTATCATTACATTCATTATGATAGTGAGTGTAAGGAACGGTAACTCTGCAAAGGAGATTGCCACTATGCGTGCTATCAAAATCGTATAATTCGTGCCCGCATGCAAAATGTGAACAATATATTCCCCCCATTCCTGTTTCAAAGGAATAATTTTAAGAATATAAATTAAAACGATATTTCTAGAAAATCTTTTATTTCGAAAAATTGTAATCAAACTTAGTATTTGTTATAATGATGCAAACATTCAAAGTATTTGCACTATTTATTAACAATTTGAATAAAGGAAATGCTAAAGTAGGCCAACCTTTTTGGTTTTTCGTTTTTGACCTAGTAGATTTTTAAGCAATGCATGAGGTCTTAAAATGGGAATAAACGTAAGAGAGATAATTGAACAAAATGATGCATCGACTTACTAGACTTGCCAGGCTAGCTATCATAATTGACCGTGTACTAAAGTTATTAGAGAATGCATGAGGAAAATTGAGTATGGCAAGTAAAATATAACACGAACAGATTAAGTTATATTTCCACGACAGTAAATAAAGTTGCGCAATTTTGATAACTAATTTGGACTCTGGTAATTTTGATAAAATCAGTGAGACAATACTCTAGTCTTACAGAATTAATAAGCAAAACTTCTAAGTTAAGTTCTAAGTTAGACTGTAAACCAGACAGAAAATACCGATTTGCATTGCCTTTGAGAAGATACTTGCAGTACTAATATCGCGGTAAAGTTAACCGACAGAAAGGAGTTACGCGGTACAGAAATCGTTTTCTGACATTCGGAACTTTTGCACACCATCTCTTCATAGAATCGGGCAAAATACTTTTTACGAGACCAATATGTATGCATATCTTGAAAATCTATGTACATCAAGCAATACAAGAACTGTAAAAAATTAGTACATATTTATTGTTTGGTTCGACGACTGCGAGCCCAGGTAAATATACTTTAAAACGTACTCCCGTTATTTGTCAACTATAAACAAACTGTATCAAATGCTCAATTTGATTTCAAAAAGGTCAACATATGAACTATTTAAATATATATATCTAGATGAGCATAAGATTAACTCTACTATTTTCCTTTATATCATATTTAGGACAGTCTCTTAATTTTGCTTTTACAAATGATTTAAAAAAATCTTCTTTTTTGGTTTTCTTATGAAAGACGCTCTCAACAATTTCCAGTTGAATCTTGCTATAACCTTTATATCAAGTTTTATGCAATGTAATGTTCATATCATACTTTTTGATATGCAGACTTGCCTTTGAGAAGTTACTTGTAATTATAGAGATGTAGTACATATATCGCGGTAAAGTTACGTGGTAGAGAATCGTTTTTCTGACAACTCCCAGGAAGCGTGAACTTTGCCAATAAGATACGTGCTTTATTTTTGAATGCTGTATTTACTTTTTAAGCATGAGAGGAGTGTTTTAAACTAAGATTTCATCGAATCGAATGTCTTATAGAGGTTGTTATTTCATTAATTTGTTATAGCGAATTATAATGCCATGTTGTTTTATTGGGTCTATTAATAGAGAATAGCTGTCATTTCCCACACCCATTATCAGCTTACATAACTTAACACCAATCAGACTTATTATTTAAAAAGGACATTTCTGGACTTGCAACTATTGTTTCAACCAACTGACTGGAAATAACATTTTCGTAGCTATGAAAATGAAGGTATAGGCAATTACTTTGCTTTTGTTGTTAAAAACGAAATCTATTTTTTATAACAGGTTCTACTAAGATGCATTTTATTTCCATTCGTAGATGTTATATATGTATGCGTACTATAATTGTATTGAGCTCTAAAAAATGCAGTTTTAACAGTGATGCAGAATGATAAATTTGAGTTAATGTTTGAAACTGAAAATGGAAGTGAAACAAAAAATAAATTTGAATTGGTATGCTTTCTTTGTTATTTCGAACAGAGCTACAATCATGCAAAAGCTGTACAATAACCACTGTATAATTTTTCAAATAGATAGATAATGTCTATGCTCAGAATTGGGTGTCTAGTTTTACTTCTCTGTAACTAATTGCAATCATGACAGAGGGTATGTGATATTACTTTTGTAACATTTCCACCAAAACGAAAAGTTTTGAAATGAAGTATTTTATTGAAAGTTTTGTATGCATGCTATCCGACGGTATTCTCGACAAGAACAATTTACCTAATTTATTTCAAGTCAATTTTCGGGACCAAATTCTTGCATATTACTGGATCATGTCGATCTTTACATAAAAAGTAAGACCTTCAATCATATGACGTTTTATTTTACTAAGATATATTTTACGGACAAGCGTACAACCATTCTTCTTCGTTTATACTGTCATTGGAAATCAGCGACTGAAGTGACGTGACGTCAACATTATAAACGTCAGTTTATTGGCGATAAAACGGTAGCACTATTTGATAGTAAAGTGTATTTCTGTTGTTTATAGCACATGTCAATTAATTTAAAACTCACACACATATTCTTAATAGTTATCATACATGTACATCTCTGTACGTTCTAGAGATGTGCTTACGTGATAAGCAAAGTTCATTAAAGACAAAAGATGCTATAGTAAATAAAATAAGATTAATTTTTCCCGGTTTAATTTACGAAGTCATATTTTCTTTTCCTCGTATTAAAGTTTTTCTCCATCTTTCGTCTAAATAATTATACAAAAATTATTATTTGTAAAGATGTTTTGATACTTTTTTTTCAATGCAAATTCTTTCTAAGAAAAGCAGTTGCTCTATAAAATCGCAGTATATACCGGTAATTGATAAATGGGGACGATATTTCGAAAATGAATTCTATTGGTTAAAGATAAATAACTAGCTTTTTTGTTGATCAAATGTTGTACATGTCGTTGGACAAAGATAGATAATGCAACCATAAAATACTTTTACCGTAAATATATGTACTTAAACGGGCTCAATGTAAAGAAAGAGCAAGCTATTATTGTCTATACAGCGAAATCACTTTCTGACCATTCTTGTCATACTGAATCTGATACTATTGGTTATGAGCCGTGAATGGTTTACACTTCTAGCACGATGGCATATATAAATCCGCTTTCATATATACTTTTTATTGTAATGCAAGAACGAGTCATTGTTTATGAAGATTGTCAGACATTGTCAATAGGGACTGTTACAGTTAAATTATTAATGGATCAGGTTTGAATTCTGTTGTATTCTTAGTTGTCTTAGATATTTTGTTTACCTGATCTAAGATGGATATCATGAATTCGATATGTATATATATTGTATTTGTAGTTCTTTGATGATTTCATTGACCTTTCTAGTTATTATTGTTTTAATTGAGCATATAATATATTTTATTTGCACCTTTACTTTGAATACAGTTAAGTCACTATACTGGCTGTGTAGCATCATTAAGTCGGGTTTATGATATTTACTCTGGTATTCTGATATTTTCCAATTCAATTCATTCAAATATTTTATTAAAATCTCTTTCAATTACATTACAAATTACAATTTTAGCATAAAAAATCATATATATTTCACATTTATAAATGACCACTCTATACAGAGTTATAAGAGACTTTCACAGATTATAAATTAATATACAATGACATATTGCACCTCTAAATTACAATTAAACATTCTTAAGTTATATTAATATATTATATCATTATTTACATAGTAAAGCAAAAACACTGATTTTGCTCCCACTGTAAGAAGTATCACAGCAATTTATGACTATTTATTCAGTGTAAAGGTCAGGTAACTATTGCTACTGTTAGAAAATAAAACAAGAGTAAGAAACTAAAAAGAAAAACGGCATTACTACGCATGATGTAGAAATAACCTTAAAATCGAATATCACCCTTAATCAGATCAAGGATGAACTAACTAGCAATGATTACCTAAACTTAGTCTCATCAATGTATATGATAAGCATTATCAATATATGAGACCAATGATATAAAAGACGTATACATGAATGTATTAGCTAAAATCATACTGATAATTAGCTTCTATGGCATTCTGATATAGATCTAGCTTTAGCGTTAAAACTATGAATTGAACTTTTGTCGGACTGTTCAAACTAATCGTTTGATGTACAAAAATCAGCAAAAACTAAATGACTGACAACTAAATTTACAAAATAAATTTGTAGACAGAATATATTTTTTTGTGGGAAATTTAATCTTTTATTTATTATTAAAATGGCATTACATGTCAAACACCGTTTTAGTTTTAGTTAAACATACTTCATACTTGCCTTCATACAAGTAACGAGAGATCGATTAATGGTATAGTTTAATCTATCTAACGTCCGTTTTGCACTTAAATTCATTTTCTACCAACGGTTCAGTTTGAAACGCGATCGGAAAAAAGGACATTCAATTATAAGCAATGTTTGCGCTTTGCTCTGTCCTACATATAGACATAATATATTATGTATTTTATATGACTCGTATGAATGTTTCTAAAGTGATTTCTAGTTCCAACGAAGATTATCTCATGTTGCATGATACTTTTGTAGTACTAACTCTAGATTATTTGACAAAACTCCCGTCTAAACTAAATCATTACCAATATGATAAAACCGGTAAAATATAGAAAGAAACTGTGTTTGATATATCATTGTTCACCTTGTAATTACCTCCCAATTGAGTAATCTTTGCCTTAGAAGGCAAGGAGCAAAATCAGTGTTTGTTCTTTCCAATGTCTGAAATGAGGTCTCATTGGTGCAAAGAAGGATGTCTGAATTTTTAACGATATATGAATTGCATATAAAATACCAAATTGAATAATAATGTCTTTTTACGAATGTACAGGTTGCATAAGTATGATTTTGGGATATGTTACGAAAAGCTACACAGGCATTCCTGCATAAATGTTGATATTTTTGTTATTGTAATATGTCGCCGTCATAACAAGGCTTGTTGGTACAGATGATGTCGCATTTTGTTTTTTAGCAATTGTCAATCATTAAATATATTTATTTTAGATTACTGTAGCCATCTTCTCCTCCATGATAGTGATACTGCTTGCTGTCATCCCAAGAGTTTCACTATATCCAACAGCAGAAACTCCAGTTGCGGACGACATCTCATTTAGAAAGCGTCTTTCAGTCACAGATGACATTCAATTAAACAAACGACCTCTAGTCGCAGACGTCAGACGAAGTATTCAAGAACTAGAACAAATAGAAAGATACTATCAACATTTGCTTGTGAGAGGTTATCTCCAAGAGACGGGCTATAGGCGTTTAGGTAAGTTTCACCATTTTCCTTATAATGGACGGAAAAGCACTTTGATTGTTGATATATCATTCAGCAAATGTAGATTATTAATTCTAAACCAAATATTTTAGATATAACATAAGAAATGAAATATGTACTGAATGTACGCCATTTACACGTGTTGAAGATGTTCTGGACCTATTTCTTACCAAAGATCCCACACTTGTAAGCGCAGTATCCGTCCAAGCAGATATATCAGACCATAATCTAGTCAATTCCCAAGTTCGACTTAACCCCGTCATAAATAAACATCCCGGGATATCCCATTATTACGGGCAGCTGAATTAGATGACTTCAAACATCTTCTCAATAGCTCCAATGTCAATATCTTAAAAGATGTAGAGGCCGTTCTAGTTGAAGATCTCTTGATCAAGTTTATACTCTTATTTCAAGAAGGCATATCAAAATTTGTCGCAATTAAAATCCAAAGCAACAAGAAACCTATCCAATGCGTCACATACGGTATAAAAAGATTAATAAGAAAAAGGGACAAACTTTATAAAAAAGACAAGACATCAGTCAAAAACTCAGTTTGAACACACATATCTCCTGGATAACAACATTTGCAAACAGAACACTACGCATTCTCAACAAAACATGGCGATATCAAATCACTATTTTACGAAACACTAATAAGAGTACTCATCACACACACACAAGTCATCATACACAGCTCGAAATCGTCCAGCGACGTTCAGTCACATGGTTCAACAATCATTACACCTGGTACACCAGCATAACAGAACTTCTAGATACTTATGAAAATCCTAGGCTGTAGCACCCTTGTTTACAGGCGCCTGGCCTTCAAACTGATTATGTACAACAAGATGTACCACCTTCATGTAGCAATATTCCTACCAAATTATCTTGAAGTCCAAAGCAGGTTAACTAAGCATATGCATTCTCTTAGACTCCGCCAAACCCATGATAACTCGGGGTTGTTTTAACTACTCTGTCCCCCATATCACAGTCCTGTGGAATGGGTTACCAAAGCAACTGATATTGAATATTCCAAGCAGACAATGGCCCAGTTAAGTTATACAGCAGCTGTTTTTAACGTTTTCCGCTTATATTCTTTTTAACAATCTTGTATTCCATAATATTTCTATAACTGGAAGAGCTGTCTTGCTATTATTTTACTTTTATTCTTTTTAATATCAAGCATGTATCCTGCTTATACTACTCGCGTGGTGTGTAAGGTAGTACCGGGAGATAGAAAGTTTTTAATTCTCTCTAACCCTACATATAAATCATACAATTTATACTTTAAACTCTTGGAGTATCATGTCTAGTCTTAAGATACTGTATGTCTAACAAGATCTTATCTGATAAGTAGCAATAAAACAATTAAGATATTGCAATACTTTTTTTTGTCGAGGAGGGGGTAACACATGGTAATATATAACATAATAGTCATGAATTGTTTAACTTATTTATCAACGTCAGTCGGATGGCATTTTCCTTGTAATACACCATCGTGTTGTGATACAACAGTGTTAACCATGAGGCCCGACGTTTCCTTATTGTCTAAACATATCAGGATTTTTAAAATTTATTTATTATCTTTTTGTTTGTTAATCTGTTATAGAACTGCTGCAACAATTCATCGAGCGATTAAAGGATCATGTAAAAACCTTAGTTAATGCTGAACAAGAAATCGACACCTCGGGGACCAAGTGATAAACTAACATGACTAACTCTAGGACTTCATGTGGTTGCACAAACACCGTGCCAAGTTAGTTATGGAGTGTGTTTCTGAAAGAATATCCTATGTATTTAGTGCTGGGCATTACTTTTATTTGATAAACACTATTAGAAAGGACAGTCAGTACAGTTATAAACAAATTGGATGATGCTTTTTAAATATATTTGTATAAATATTTTTTTCGAGGAAAATTGAGCCCGCTGTTTTAAACTGATCAATCTGAATCGACATATTTAGAATTCTTATAAGGATGAACATACATCATGCTGAACACGTACTTATTGTGACATTAAATTACAACGTTGGAAATAATCATAATAACAGTAATAAAGACATCAATAATAATGCAGTTTGTTCTAGCCCAATCTTCCTTGCGAGCCTCTTTGAAAAATATAATGCAAATGTAGTTTGGCTTTTGTTTATGAACACTGTATGCTTAACAAATATACCAAAGCCATTTGTTCCAACAATAATAGCTGTACTAAGTACAATCATCATATGTGTTACGCATTTATATAATAAAGCCTAAAAAAGAACCTGAAACGAGATTTGTCATAATAGTGATAATGAGAAATCTGATATTTGTTGTAAGTTCAAAAAAAGTTGCAGCTCTACAAGCAATGTATAAAACGGTCAAATCCTGTGTGAAATATAAACGTAATCAATCAGAATTATTCAGTTCAAATATTGGGGTAAAACAAGGGGACCCGAGCTCCAGTTTGCTTTTTTTATTTTTTCGTCAATGATATCTTAGACAGTATTAATACAAATATAGAGGGATTATTTACAGTAGATGATGTAAAATGTTTTAGTTACTTTTCGCAGACGATGCTGTATTATTTGCTAAAACACCAGATGCGCTACAGTCCATGCTAAACGACCTCGAGGAATATTGTCATACATGGGGGCTTAAAATTAACACAAATAAAACAAAAATTATGATATTTGAACGGGGACGAGCCACTCGATATAATTTAGTGCTCTACGATGATATTATCGAGGTAGTTTCCTCTTTCAAATACTTAGGTATTCACTTTTTCAAGAATGGATCGTGGTACCGAACACAAAAGAGAATTGCGCAACACTCATTATTTGCTCTTCATAATTTATTTATTGTTTTCAATCAACTCGAGCTCGCGGCTATAGATAAATGTCGTTTGTTTGATAGTCTAGTTGGTTCCATATTTAATTATAATGCCGCGGTATGGGGTTATCACGATTCCAGAAACATTGAAACTACTATTTCATGTAAAAAGATTAACTAACTTAGATGGTCTTTACGGAGAAACTGGGCGATACCCAATGAAAATATATAGACAATTAATAATGATACGATACTGGATTAATCTTGTTAAAAGTGACAACCCATTGCTAAAAAAATATATCGGTTACTTTGTAATGACGCAGAGGAAAATATTACGTACCATGGAACTAAATTGACTTTGCTCTCGAAAAGTATTTGTCTTGTTTTAATGAAAAGAATCGCTCTTGCTAAATTTAGATTATCTTTACACGACCTTGCTATAGAAATAGGAAGACATAGGAACATAGACAGAGAAGATCGTAAATGTACGGAATGCAACATGAAAGTTATAGAGGACGAATATCATTTTTTTACTAGTTTGTCCCAAATACAGAAATCTAAGAAACCAATATTTTAAACCATATTTTTGCAAACAAATTCATATCACTTATAAATTCAAAGTCCGAGAAAGTAATAGCCAATATCGCAAATTTCACATATCATGCCTTTAGATTAAAAACTCATACATAAGACTTTATACGACATAAGTTACTGTTTGAAGTATCTAATGTTTGATTTAGGAATTAAAAACATTTTGGAAATAAGCAGACGTGATGTTAGACTCAACCGTAATATTGTCGCAACTTCTGTCTTAAATACGTCAACATGATACGAGTCTCCAGTATAATCCCTTATTTACTAACATTCGGGTAGCTGACCGTACCAGGCCAGAAGCTCAGTCTCAGCCTATTCCATTTTTTGTTGTCTATTCTGTGTTTTGTGTGCATATGTGTGGTTCAGTGTATGTGCTTTGCTTTACTTACACCTTGCTATGTCTGATGATGTTAAGAGATTACTCCCCCTTCTTTATGATTGATTGATTGATGTTTTGATTGATATTTATTCATCTTAAAACACACATATACAAAGGTAAATTACAAATACTAGTTGCATAGTTACACAAATTGCTTAAAACAGAGTCCAATACAGACTAGTCAAAACGTATCTACATGAAGGAAGTTCTTTTTATCACAGATAGCTTATAAATATTACAATAAGGTTGCTATATCACAGCTAGTATGACTGACATTAAACATATCATAAAAAACATATGGTAACTTAGAATAAGTCTAATTCAGGAGTAGACAGATGGAGATGTAACATGTATGTCATATAGCAGCGTGTATTAACCTAGAATTGCCCATGAAAGCTAAAAGCTTATTTCCAATGGGGTCCTTATATCCATTGTAATATAGCAGCAAGGACATGATGTGGGACTTCGTCAACAATTTTCAGATAATTCAACTGATGTTCAAGTACTAGTTGTAATTTCTTGACTGATGTCCTGTAGACATTTTTAAATTAAAAATTGTTTACTAGTATTGTTAAAATACAAACTCTGTATGAAATTGTATACATCCTGTCTTAACATTTCTTTGAAATTTTATGAAGTGAAACAAATTCTTTATTCGAACTGATACAGCAACTCGATTCGGGTGAAATGCCAATCATTCAGCTACTGTATGAATTCATTAGTCTTATTATATTTCATGACTGCACCCACGTGATATAGTCTGGCAAGTCCTGTGGTAAATATATCAAAATAACACATTCTAGTAATTGGTATAGTGCATCTGTATTTTGATTGCCATTCAAGTCAAATTAATAAACATTTTTGCTATGAATAATGCGTGCAAATCCAATAAAAGCTCCAATGTCCTGTCTGCAAACTCTTCGCTTATGTAAGAAAAATCACATATGCATATTTTATCCATAATTGAGAGTAATCTCTGTCTATTTAGTATGACAGTTTGAATAGTTTATGTTAGATTTAAATCGTTTATCAGTATCACTGTTTGCACACTATCTCGTTGTTTATCGTCTAGACCATTATGTCAAAATTGCAATTTCAATTTTAATCATTAAACTTGTATGTCAGATAAACGTTTAAAGACGCCATGCAACAAAGGGGTGTTCGGATTTTTCGTTCCTAAATTTTCCACTAGGTCACAGACTCTTTTCACTGTATCATTATTATGGATCTTTTATCAATCTTACAGCATTACAACAATTGCTTTCTGGCGTAATATAATGTTAAAGTTTCATCCAAATGGAAATGTCTGTTTTTGATAGATCACAGTTGGTACATTATCGAAACAATTAAAGGGTTCTCACGACACATGTGGATATGTTGATTAACACGGTATAAACCTAAATGATCCTAACATTTAGCACAATAGGGTAACTGGACCATGGTTGTTGAATGTCTTTAAAATGGGCATACGAATATTTGTATTTGTCTGATCTTCATTGTGCATAGATATGATGTATGTAGGCAGTTGCAGTTCTTCACTATAGCAACACATTCTTTGCAATAATTTTATTGGACTTATTTTTTCGTATGTCTATTGTATGATACATGAATGCTAAAATAGAACTTTAATGTATTAAAAACGACGAAGGCGACGACGACGACATTGATAATAAATACGATTTCAGATGATAAATTTGATACGACACGTTTTACTACTATATAGGGTGTATTCATCGCGGAGTTTTTATTTTCGTTATATTGGCGGACTTTGATATTAACAACGATGTAAAATGCGAATTCAGCAACCGTGATATATGTATATACATTAATAGTAATAGAAAAATCTTGAAACGGAGATTTATTACATGTATTTTAAACGGAAATTGATCAGTTGAAACGGGAAGAAAAAACATAATGAATTCGCCACAGATCAATTAAAATTTAACCAATACAAACGTCATGTAGCAACTTGAAACAAACAGATAAGCTATTCAACTTTGTACGAAGAAATTGTAGTAAATTTGCTGGATTGTATCTATTTCCCCCGCCAAGGCTAACATCAATTTGTAAGCACAAAATGAATGCGTGATACACAATTGTATTTCTCTTGACACTTTATCAGGCGTGGACATCCAATCTAAACCAAATGACTTCTTGAACATCTCAGTTTGTTATTGACAGTTTATTAAGATAGTGAACTAGCCACGTTTTGTCTCTCTTTCACAATTACTGACGGCTTACACTTATGGTTAAATGATATTAAAGGCCATACTAAATTGAAAAATAGATTTCACCAATACGACCTTATACTGCCAAGTATAGTCAGCTTAAGTAAAAAGCATGGATCGTTGACATACGTTTTTGCCATTTGCATAGTGACAAACAAAACTTTCTCACAATCAGGTGCACGCTTCCGCGAAAAACTCATCTCGCCTTTTATTAATATGCGCGAAATCAACAAACCGGTCTGTTGTTTTTAAATAGCGGAAAAAAGAACCAGCGAATTTTAAGCCCTGTACAGTATTGTCAATGACTCTGAAGTCCAAATGTACAAAAAGTCATACCCTTAACTAAAACTGTTAAGGCTCAATACAGCGCCCTGTGTTAGCTTGGCTATAAGAATGGTAGAGAAAGTCTGATTCTCTTTCAGGGGTTTGAAAATTTGATGCGAAAAGGGTGTAGTAGGGACACTAACTTTTTTAACAGCCCTCACCGTTTGAAGTTACAGTTTGTGGTTAGATATCGATTGTTGATGTCTTGAAGTGGTAATTATTTAGTTAGACCTTATTGAATATATGCTTCAACATCGATGGAAACCTCAAAAGGTTGTGTTGTTCTGGTAACTGGAGGGGCTGGATTTTTAGGACAACATATCGTTGGACTGCTTCAAGAGCGAGCCGATCACGTAACAGAAATAAGGGTTTTAGACGTGGTTCCATATAAGAATAAACTAGGTAAGCTCTTCCATTTAATATTGGACAAGTAATTTACAATAATCAATAGTTCATTACATGTTACTTTCTCTGTTGTCGCTAAATATAACTGAATATCTAGTTTAATTGTGGGAGTTTTACTGCTTGGTGTGTTGACAATACCTTTAGTGTGTATTTTTAGTATGTAAACAAAGAATTTGTATAGTATGGGGAAATTGAGTTTCGTATTTAACACCGATAAACCTTAGAGATACATAAACAATTGATATGTTTCATTAAATTACAAAGTGCACTTAATAACGCTCAACAGTTTTTTTACAATAGTTAAAATGATTGCATTTTGGTTCAGTTGATAAATTACTGATTTTAACATAGCAATAAAGAACGAGAGAATAATGGGCGGACTTGTTTGGTTACGCCGTTTACGCCGGTGGGGTACTACTTTACACCGGTAGCACTTGATTGAAAACGGCTGGTGACATGTCAAAAGGCAACTGGACTAGAGTCACGTGGCGGCAAACGCAAACCGGGGCAAACGGCGTACGCCTTTTTTTTCGATAGGCGTACCCCGCTGCGGAAGAATACAAAATGGCGGAAACGTTCAGGTACGATATTAGGAATAAGAGAGAACGGAATATATTGTTGTATATAAGGTTGCCCCTTGTTTGGTACTAGGGCACTTACTAGCCGGGAAAGCCGGTCACATGGCGGGTAACGTTAAGTCATGTGAGCGGTGTAACTACCCGCCATGTGACCGGTGTAACCCGGTCATGTGATCGGCGTACCCCGGTTTGTATCAAATCAAGTCCGCCCAATGATTCAATCAATTTTTACGTCATGAAATACGACTAATTTGTAATGAGTTCAGGATGTATGCAGTACGTTTTGATCTGAAACTGATACAAGGTACAACTAGGCCAGTGACACGTGTATATATAAATCCATACATGATGTTTACTTTATTTTATACCTAACATTATATTTTGTTTATCGCAATACACTGCTTGGTTTTGGTCAGTTGTTGGCGTTGGATATTCTTTAGTAATCTTTACCATTACTTTTTCTTACATTAGATATTTTTGCACATTTTAATATTACTTAACTATTCTTGCATATGTATGCATTACTTATCTATTTTTGCACGTGTATGCAGTACTTAGCTTTTTTGCACATGTATACAGTACTTAACAGATAGCAAGAGACAAGCGAATCCCTAGTTTTCTTAAGCACCGAAGCTTGTCATTTTTCCTATATTAGAATCAAGCCAGACCCTGATTCTCTATTTCAATTCAATTCAAATACTGTTTGTAGGTAGGGCAAACTGTAACCTATATTTTGCTGTACTGTCCTCAAATTTTTTAACATATGTAAAATAAAGATACTTTAATAATAGTCGGGTGACTTTTTGACTTTAAAAATGGGAACCTGCACCCCCGCCACCCCCGCCGCCCCCACAAGCTGAAACATATATCAAATCATGGCCGCCGGGCGCGTTTTGGAAAACAAACACCATTATAACCTTGTTACACAAAGAATAGCTGAACAGTCGATACGATTAAAACTGTTATTTATTTCAGCTTTATTTTTCATACTATTGCATTATATAATTGTTTTAGCAACTTTTTCTGATTGCTTTATAAGATGTGGATATTAATAGAAATGTACCATATCACCTGTTCAAGTTAAGAAGTGAGAAATTCTTATGTTAAACATTCAAACAATGTAAAACACAGACAATTGTATACATATAAATCATGAATGAAAGGTACACTGTCAGTAAAATTTAGTATACTTTGTATATGCCTCCGTGACCAAGTGGTTAAGATTGTTGACTTGTAATCACAAACCTCTCACTGATTGAGGGTCATGGGTTCCAAACCCACTACCAAGCATGACCTTTTATGTGAGAATGTTGGCAGTTTCTTATAGGGGATAGGTGTCTAGTACTAGTCCTTCCGAGGAAAAATGGTTAGGTAAACTGCCCGCCTGCTTATGACTAAAATACTGTTAGAAAACGGGCGATAAACTTAAAACCAATCCAAACTAAGTATATGAAATATTGAACACTATTCAAGATACATCATGTCTTTCACATGTCAGTAAGCGTAACAAAATGTTTTGAAAGTGCACTAAGAGCCAATGCATGCATTAAGTCAGTCTGTCTGCCCAATTGTATCTGACATGGGGTTGTTAACCAAAGCCTTTCCAATTGTATGGATCAGACCAGTTTTATTTCTCAAAGGAGGTATCCAGTTTATGATGTAAGTTTTTGCTGGCATTGGTCATTTGCATCTTGATGCTGGCTTGAAAGACCTCTTGATGGATTCTGTACAACAAACATCGCACTTATAAATATTGTAAATCATGATGTTTGCATGAACACATGAAATAAACAACTGGTTTATTACACTGCTGCGCCATTGGTCATGTTATAAATCATTGTAACTATAAAACGCGAAATGCGACTGAACGCGCCTGTTTAATACATGCCTCATGTCATTACGTCATTTCGCGGCACAACGTGCTGTTTCTTTATCGTAACATTATATACAGCTTTTTCCTTATATGTTTTATAGGAAAAACAGCCACTTGTGTTGGAATGGTTATTAATATATGAGAACTAACCCACTTTACAATCGCAATTCTTGGTCCTCTTTTGTTTTTAATATATGTTAATGACATGTCAGCTGTAGTCAAAAATAAGTTGTTATTATATGCAGATGACTCAGGAATTCTGGTTTCAGGTAAATGTATGGCTGATGTTGAACATGCCCTGGAAGAAGATTTGCATCTTGTTAGTCAGTGGCTGGTGGATAATAAGTTATCACTACATTTAGGCAAGACTGAGTCAATCTTATTTGGGTCTAAACATAGACTAAGGTCAAATTCATCCCTTAATATTAAATGTAATGGCACAGTTATTAAACCAACTTCTTCAGTCAAATATCTCGGAGCAACCATTGATCAATCATTATCTTTTGATGCAATGGCTAGGTCGGTGTTGCAGAAGGCTAATGCACGTTCGAAATATTTATATCGTAAAAAGGATTACCTTACACAACATACTAAGAAACTTCTAGTTATGTCCTAAATCCAATGTCATTTTGATTACTGTTGCTCAATATGGTATCCCGGTCTATCCCAGTTCCTTAGAAACAAACTTCAAGTAACTCAGAATAAGTTGATTAGGTTTGTCCTTGATCTTGATGCCAGGTCTCATATTGCTCCAAATCACTTTCTCTCACTCAACTGGTTACCAGTCAATAAACGTGTAGATCAGATCATCCTTTGTCATGTTTTTAAAG
>JAUMHA010199712.1:0-16092 GCA_032359765.1 Saxidomus gigantea | reverse complement strand
AGAGCAGTTTTCTATCTAATACAGTTCATTCGGCTCAAATAGTTTTGTTTAAATCTATGGTATGTCTTTTCAAACATATACATGTATGTGTACACATAAATCTATTACGTAGCTGTCATACCACCCAGAATGAACTGTACTTATGTATTTTGCTAAGAAATGAAAGGAATCGTACCATTACTGAGTAAATACCTTTCTGGAATTATGTTGTACTATGCTAATGTGTGATAATTATGTATGAATGTTAGGTGAAAACAAAAATAAATTATAAAAGAAACTTCAGAGTGGTTGTGGAAGAGAATTGGACACTAAGCTATATCCGGTCTTATTTTTTTGTTTTCGTGGATCTTTCGAAACTTGTAGCGTATAAAAAACGTATATGCGGGTTAAGATAGGTTTGGCCTTCCATAGAAGCAACAGTTACCGTATGGAACACGTTTTGTCTGTATAAATGTTAAGGCAATGCCAACAGCTCCTGAATATTGAAAACTCAGACGTTTGAGGCAAATGCTGATACTTTTAGGCAACTTTGAAAATGACATTGGACACGATTTTACCAGGTTTGAAAAAAATCATTTTACCCTCGCTCGCTGACAAGCCCCTTTGGGGTTGTGTTTTAACCGCGTGCTAATATATTTTCAAAGACATAAAGCAGACATTTCGTGCTCAAATCTAGGTATATTAACAATTTAAGAGAACGCTTAAATCGACCTCTTATAAGCCGAAAAACAAGTGAAGTCATTGCGTAGAACAATAGACAGGGTGAGCCTGTGTGGTACCTTTGTTGGTTAGTCAATAAAATTTCCACTCTCGTGTAACAGCTCAGTGTGTTTCTTGACGTAAAACCCATATCGGCTTTGAATACTTTCGTAATTGGTGAAAAGGTATAACTGCTGGAAATCTCACCTCCTGTGTACGCCAGAAATGTTCTTATTTTGCGTATTTCTGCCTCTGTTTACCAAATTTTCATAGAGAATAAACGCCGAGCGCAGAAGGCATAACAAGTATATGCACTAAATGACTAAGAAGCTGAATATTTTTTATCGGAATTGTATGATTTCTTATGATGCAATAGTCTCCAATCCAACGTCATAATTGACTAAGTCTTTTCTTTCTTGTTTGATGATTCATATAGCTTGACAACACAGTTTGTTTTTCATTCTAAACTTTATTACGCATAGTCTATGTAATACAATATTTTAAGAGTCCTAATAACTGTATTTTAATTGTTCATGCATGATAATACAAAAAGTGCACAGATCGAACACTTCCAATAGAACAGTTACATTTTGCAATTTGATAGATGTTAATTCATTTACATGATTTTAATGTTCTACAATGACATTGCTAAATACCAAGTCTGGATCAACCATACATAAGCACACAATGAAGTTCCAGCATTTTACATAGTGCTATAAACATATTTGCATGTTTGATGCAATAAACGTGTTGTATGTTATGTATTTGCCATTGCCTTCACGGATCAAAATAAACATATCGTGCGTTAGTTTTCACCTGGTACACATAAATATTCCGAAGGAACAGTAAATTGATTTTCCGTCTTTGCACATAATTAATGATACTACGTTTCTTCTTATACGCCAATACAAAGTCTCATTTTCGATAATATGTCGGATTAACTTATAGCACGAAAACGTGAGAAAATACTGGACGATATCAATGCGAGGTCAGGTAAATACTTGAGTCAAAAGCTGGGTGTTTTAACATAATTTGTAAACATAACTTTAAAAAAAAATGTTTATGTATCTATATTCACCTGCAATTATATTAAAACCAAAGTTTATCGACATTTTTTTATGAATATTGTATATGTCAATTATCATTTAACTAGTGAAAATACAAAATCTGAGTGTACATTATTTGAGTAATGTTAAACGATTCAATTCTAATTTCTTGATATATGAATTGGTACTCGTATTTGTTAGTTATTTAGAGTTTGATCGTTTATTGACAAAATATCCTTTACTGTTGAGATTACATTTGATCAAGGTTTTTACAAGAAACTTACTAAAGTTTTTTTCACATCAGTATTTAAAAAAATCACATTATAATGGAGTAAAGTAAGAATCATATTAACATTTTGATAAAAAACTCTCTTGAAAAAAATGACGTAAACATCATCATTTACAAATTAACATATACAAAGCATAGTAGAGTAATTTATTTCAAAAGGTGAGCTATAATATGCAAAATTAACAATAGGCATTTGTGAAAATGAAGACATCAATACAAGCATAAAAAATTTGCATGGCCAAAGCAATTCTTCTCAGACCGTACCGTACAACAGATATAATAACATGTATATAAAAGGCAATGTTTTGTACTTTAGTGCCTAATATGCAGAAATTTGCCTGATAAGCTAAACATTTCATGATATTGCAAAGTTCAATCAAAAAGATCAAGCAAGCATGGTGCAAACACAGATAATGTGTTTAGTAATGAAAGTTTTAAAACGTCAACAGTTGCCAGGAATTACACCTTAACATAAACAAAGCATAGTAGAGTAATAAATCACTATGTCTGACATTCGGTCGGGCAAATATGAAACTGGAAAAAACAATTATTGCCATACCGAACAAAATAAATAATAACATAAATACTTGAGGACAAAAGTTCTGTCCGGTATAATGAAAGTAACATAAAAACTGAAATTTGATATTTCATATATAATTAGAAAAGTAAAAGAATATCATCATTTTCGAATCAATTTACACATTAACAATGTTCGTGACGCCGAATAGAATGTTCATGGGCGTTAGACGCACGTGCCAACATGTGTTGTAGGCTCACTGACCTTGATCTTGAAAGCTACGTAATAACAACACATGTTGAGTATTTGTCTAAATTTTTACTTCTTTCTGTAGGACTATTTTTTGGTAACAAAAATCTCTCGAAAGTTTTGTGATTATAAGCTTCATTTACCAAAAAATGGATAAATGTTAAATTCATGGTTTATGTCGTCACGGCTGATTGAATGTTTTTGTATAGAATTTTTAGCACCTTGCGATGTAGCATGCAGTCTCAAAATATAAATTTGCAAATAAAAAATTAAAAGTAACGTACAATTAAAATTTAATGAAACAATTTTGAACCGTACAGAACTTTTGTCCTTACGTATATATATAAATATATATATAGAAATACATTGCCACTTTTACAAAATAAGAAATACATTGCCACTTTTACAAAATGACGCTGATATGTCTGCGGTCTTAAATAACTGTAAAATTATAAACAGTAAAAGACAAGCACCAAATTTTAGAAAGTTACTTACAAGAGTAAAATTCATAAAAACTAAAGTTAAACCATTTAACCCATTTCATTCTGCAAGGTAATCAGATAAGATAGCCTAAATATCTGAAGCACTTATCAGCTGTGACTAAAACGTCGAAAAAAAATACATGGCAATAATATATTGTACCTAATGATAATAATTTTACTTATAACATAACAAAAGTGTACATTTTTTAAAAGCATATACAATTTCTACTCATTGGTGTAACTTTCATTCAAGTGATCAATTTTATGTAATAAAGACAGGTTATAAATCTTAAGAATGTTTTTTCTTTGGAAAAATCAACATTCTTTTCCATTTTTCAGGTAGAAAGAATAATCTTATCATAATAATGTTAATGCATGATATGTTGCAATCTTAATGCTTAATTCAGTGGTGAAAAAATATTAAAATCCATTCACTTTTAACATCATTATCATATAAATATACATTTTAGTGTGATTTGAAAATTTCACCAGTATCACCAAACTTGGATCCCCTTGGGGCTAAAAATTACAATAAATAAGTGCAGAGTGCAATAAACAATAGCATAACTGACATAATGACATAAGTACCATTAAAATTAATCCTAGATACATTGTTTTCACAACTGTCAGATCATTGATTTCTGTCCCCAACAAGGGGGTCATAGAATGTACCAAATTTTATGTCCTTAAGCTATAAATCATCATCATTTCTACACAGTGAGATTGCTAATATTTAGCAGATTAAATAGATGTGTTACATTATACGTTTTGGTTAAATGATGAGGTTAGGAGAATAAAATAAGTTTCACTAAGTAATATTTTCATGGGCGTAAATAGTTGTACTTCCATGTCAGTGTCTACATTGTTATAATTAACTTAATTAAAAGACAGTTTCAGAAGTTTAACCACAAGATGGGGAATTTAATTCTGATAAAGAAAAGTATAACAATAAATGCCTGATTTTCAGTATAAAATGTATATTTTAACAGAAACAATACATGCAGTACATAAACTGACCGACAAACACCAAAAGGTGTATCCAGAATGAAAAGGGTAACTACACCAAAAGGTGTATCCAGAATGAAATGGGTTAAAGTAACAAAATGTCATTGAAATAAACTTTAACTGATAACACAACTATAATGGAAAAGCCTGTGCTAGGTTTTCTTAATGTTATGAAATCATTTCTAAATATACAAGACAACCAAATCATATGTTCAACGATATCAAATGGAAGAATGCTATATACAAAGACTGAGATCTTATTATGTACATAAAGGAAAAAGAAGCAACAATAACATATTTCAACAAACAAATGAATGTTCGCAGTCACATATCTATAGGCATATATAACAATTGCTCGGTCAGACAACTTTTCTTTAAATACATGATGACGTGTACAGCATGAAAAGGGTAGAGAGGCGATTCTTAAAAATACATAACAACAAGTAAAACTATAAGTAAATGGTAAAAAACAATGTGAAACAAAATACAATTTCTGAGTTTGTAGACATAAACACTGTCCTCACAATGTAATAATATATCACCTATCAATATACATTGTATCATCTTATTTCGCAAAATTCAATGCTTTTCTTAATAATGTAGATATTTTACAAATTGCACACCAGCTCTTGTCGGTTGAAATGATTTATACTTCGCCAACCAGTCTTGAGTTTGTTTGAGGTTCAGTGACTTGAAATTGAGTCCTGAATTTGGTTTCTTAATCAAAGTAAATCCTTCCTGAAAGTATTTAATGGTAAAAGACTGCTTCAAATGCAAAATAATCTACATTGAATGTATTAGGCAATACTTATCAAAACAAGCTTTATAAATAGATATATATTTACATGCTGTGTTGCACAATATTACTTCATTATTATTTCAAAATTGCATGTTTTATAAACAGCAACAGCGTATTTACATGCTAACAACCAACAATAGTGGGAAATTAATTTGGCCCAAGTGCTATGATAAGCGTACATTTTAAAGTTATCTTTGAATAGAAATAAAAATGTTACAATTTTAATGCTGATTAACGTAACTTAAATGAAATATAGAGGATAGCGCAAATAAGACAGGACCTCTATTAACAAAGTATATAAAAACTGTTAAACTATAACAATAAATTTCTAGCAGTATAATACATAATTCTATTTGTGAAAGAACTGTAATATATAGCATTTAATGTACCAAACCAACACTGTAACTTCAGTGTTTGTTTACTCTGGCCTATTGTATGCATTTAATTTGAAAACATGTTGTCATAAATAAACTGCAAACACGCATTTTTGTACAAAATCTGCTGATAACTAATTGAGTTATATTTCATTATTGAAGAGAATCATTTTAATTAAGCTTGGTGCTTTCTATTCGATCCTTCTTGTTATTTAACAGAAATATTGTATACGCATAAATTTGAATAAAATATAAACCAAAAACTATTATAAAACGTACCATTTATTTTCTTGATAACAATACCTAACATATCATTCCTTTGACTGACCCTTTCTTTTTAACCTTTGTTCCACATCAGTAAAATATCTCTTACGTTTTCTTCATTTGCACTTTTGACTAGTTCAGCTATATAGAATGTTACCAACATTTGCTAGTGTGTTTTAGGAATTTGCTGTAAAGAGAGGTAATTTCAAAACAATAGCAAAATCACAACATGCAAAATAGACATTTAAGCAAATGAACTTGTAATTGTTTCAACAGAAAGCATACTAATCAGTTATTATTATTGCATTCTCTGTTTCATCTGACAATATAATATTCATTTTGTAACATCAGCAAACTTAAATTTGAATGTCAAATTGATATGTAGTTTTTATTGTATATAGCTTTAGTTGATTTGTGAATCAAAATTTAAGATCACGTGACAGTGTTGTGTTTCGAAAAATAAATTCACTGAGTAGAATTTTAAAGACTACGCAAAATTATATACGTTTTTATCTGAATATGTCACCTCTTGTTCGTTTCCTTGACAATCTGTTAGTGGCTGGTTGGAAATACTGGTTTCAGTGTTGTTTCTGTATGATGGAATACTTTGATCTGGAAGCCTCACTTCTTCGTCCATGCTCGTTCTGTCTGCCATTTTTTTATCATCGCTATCAGTTATATTTTTCTGACTTGTACTAGTAAAGGTTGGAGTAAGATCAACATGCTTTTCCTCTTTGAGCAATGTTTCAACTTCTTTGTGCGGTGACTGCACGAATGTCGTTATCAGATGTAACATTCGATGAAGAATCTGTTCTGCGTCACTCTTTGCTATTGCTTTTCCATTATATCCAAACTGCAAATTTACTCTATTTTGTTGTGTATCATACTCAACGTGTAAACTTGTTTCATATACGTGTCTTTTGTAATAAAAATTGCCAATCCTTATTTCAAAACCTTCTTTTTTCAAATCGTTATTCAAACTAGTGAAATTCTCCATGATAAATCTGTGACGGCCTTTGTGCTTCCTGAGGTCTTCTGAAATCATCTCTTCCTCAATGAGTTCGTACGGGTATGCGCTGTGCTGCAGTAATTCGTTTATTTGATGCGAACTTCTCTTCAGATAAGTCAATAACGAGCCCATATCCCGTAGATCGCCTATGACTGGAATGGCATTTGAACAACTTTGTAAAATAGAATGTAGTTGTTGGACGTGACTCCTCATATCAACATACGTCACCAAAGGTATAAGCCTTTTTCCAGTTTTTTCGTAAAGAAGAATCATGTAAGTAGATATTAGGAACTGATACAAAGTGATCCGTTCTGTGCTGATAAAACCCATCACTTTTTTAACTAACTCGGTTGATAGTTGTAGCCCTGAATCCACCCAGTATATTTCTTCCAACTCGTCGTTTACTTCAGCAGAGAGTGTAAATGGTTCAATATTCCTCTGGAAACATGTTTTCCAGTATTTCATCAGTTCTTTACTCTGTGGTATTATAGCACGTCGGACAGCTTCTGCATAATTGATATCTGTGTCCTTGATGGGAAGTTCCTTTTGTTGAACATGACACATGAATATATCAGCCATTTCAATAAAGAGATTTGTTATCCCGAATATATCTCCTAATACAGCATGGATAAACATGCGGACCCGCGTTGTGTCTTTTCTGAAAGCCATCATCACTTTGATTGGCAATTCTTTAGTAATGTTCATATTTACTTTATACCTTTCGTCTTCTGAATTTGCTTCGCATATGCTGTTAAAATCTACATCTTCAATGCCTATATCGACCTTTTCGCTATCAAGCAGAATAAGCTGATATTCCTTTTCAATCCTGTATATACGCCGAAGCTCAGTATTTATTCTAATCAGGTGATTTAATACAATTTTCATATCACTCTTCTGGATTTCGAGACCTTTTATTTCCAAGTCGACTTGGCGCATAATATTTCGACTAAATGGATCTTTCACAAAATCATCTAGCAATGTTTTCTGCATGAAACATATATCACCTGCTAGATATTCCTTTATTCTCTCATCACATTGCTGTATTTCAGTCTGTTGTGAGTCCGATTTGTTCTGCATTCCTTTTAGAATGAAAGATGTAATTTTTCCTACCGTAGCTGACTGTTCAAAAAGAGTTCCGATAGGAACTCTGACGTTAGTGACATTAAAAATCATAGTTGTAAAGCTCTGGAGTGCCATGGAGTCAATACCAAGTTCTAGTATTTCCGTATTTTCAGTCAGTATATGTTCGTCAACGACAAATGTCTCAACAAGTTTTGACTTTACTATTTCAAAGACCATCTTGTTTTGTTCAAATGGCTCTTTTTCATAAAACTCGCTCATGTCATCATATTTGGCAACCGTATCTGACTTCATAGTATAGATAGAACGTTTCTCCAAAATATTAGCATATTTGTGCGGGTTCAATTTAACATTTGGATTCTGTTGCATCTTTTGCCAGTCAAATTTTCCGTACATCGTTTGAGATTGGCCTGTCATCAGCGACTCTATGAAACACTCCCTTATTTCTTCTTTGGTCAAATAATAAACGCCTTGTCTGCTAAAATACTTTTCCAACTGCTCGTTTTCTGTCGCCATACCAAGGGATAATGCACTCCAATTAATACTCTGACCACATAGTCCAATGCTCTGACGATAATGAGCAAAAGAGTCCTGGAATGAATTCCCTGCTGCGTAATTACATTGCCCCTGGTTTCCAAAGACAGAAACGATAGATGAGTGCATTATGAAAAAGTCTAATGGAATATCTTTTGTTATTACATGTAAATTCCATGTACCTAACACTTTTGGCAATAAAACCTTTTCTATGTCGTCTTCAGACATGTCATTCAGGAATTTGTCACACGTTACTCCTCCTCCATGAAGTATTCCCCTGATAGTAGCCGCTTTGTCAAGGATACTATGAAGTTTTTCCATACCATTCTTGAGAAGTTTCGCATCTGTAATATCTACCTGTACAGGTATGATTTTGCATGAGTATTTTCCCATAATTTGTTGTATTTCATTTTCTTTGTCCGAAGCAAGCCTTCGTCTTGAAAATGTGGCGATGTACTTTGCGCCATGACTGGCCATATACTGAACAAGTTCCCATCCTAATCCTGTAAGGCCTCCAACAACAATATAACAACCGTTTGATCTGAAAACGTTTTCTCTTGATACCATCAATGGAATACATGGTTTTCTATTTTCATTTTCAAGCGCTAGAACGGCATATGGGAGTGAAAATACATCCTTTGATTCTTTTACGCTTTCTTCCACTTGTTGGTACAAGTTGTTTTCGGATGATTTGAAGAAATTGAAAATCTTTGGTACAATATTTCTCAAGTCAAGTGGTGAGAACATGTCTTCTATCTTTAAAATGTGTAGTGTCAGGTTTTCGTTCTTTATCTTAATTAGCATTTTCTGTTTCTTTGAAATGAACCTTTCGATAGTAATTACACTTTCTACAGCTGGATACCTTTTAAAAATATTATCGAACTGATTGCAAGATAATTGTGTAAGTACAATGACGCTGGAAACGTCAGCATCTCTGTCTGGTACAGGTTTTGACAAACTACCATATGATTCAAACTCCAATGAAGTTGTTGTTCTATGATAGAACATAGTTCTCATGAGCTGCAGCCAAAGTCTTGAATCATCGTCAACAATGCACGTAACTTTGTCAGACTGTTTACAGGCGTCAAATATTTTCCACAGGATAACACCGACTGTAAACATACCTGGAGTGTACGCTGGCAAACTTGCCAACTTAAAGGTACACTTCTCAGGAACCGAAACAACAGCAGACACTTTTGCAGGAAAACAAAAAACTAATTCTTCCCTTTCCACCTTGTCTTTGTTGCTACGCCGTTTGCTTCCTACGCCTTCGATGCACATAATAGGATATCCAGTTTGATCTTCTATACAGCATTGTTCATCTTCTCTTCCTAATGACGTGAGGAAAATGGAAGCATCATGCAGACAAATCTTCTTCAAATGGAGTTGGCATTGCTCAGATTCAGTTGTTTTCATCGACTCGTCTGAAGATTTAATGTCAAAAAACGGACGTAAAATAGCCGATGGTGATGATGTCTTAAGAACTATGTTTTCCGTCAGCTCTAAGTTGATTTTTCGCCGAAGTGGTATAACATTTTCATCTGACTCTATCACCTCACAGTAATAAATATTCCCGTCATCTATCAAATATTCGTTGTAGCCTTTAGCATGATTATCAAGGACTGTTTTCAATGCCTTAACATTTTCTTCTGAAAACGTCATGTCAATTAGTTTAACATCTTTTGCAGCACCCTCGTTGATTGCAGATCGAACCATGCCCCATAATTCTGCTCCGCAAATATTTGTCGTTTTTCGTAGACCAATGACGTTTTCGGTAACAACAAGAATAGGTACATTCGCACTTGTTTCACGTAATATACGGAACAAATGGGAAAGATGTATAAAAGACTTCTTTATGCACTCAAACAGGACCCTGCCTTCCCTGCTTATATTTTGAATATGATAGGAGGATGTAAAAATTGCAGAATCTAATTTTCCTATCCGACTTGAAGCTTGTTTGATTATGGCGACGTCCTTCTCTTCTATATCAAAACAGTACGGCTCTTTTTCTGTCAAGGGCTTAAGAAGAGAGATGAACCTTTTACAGCCAAAAACGGCGATGTTTCTGCTTTCTGCTGATTTCTGTTGAGACTGACCAAATCCCTCAGATATCTTTAGTTCACGCCATTTGAGACAGTGCTTCAACTTTTGTACATTTTCTGATCCGTCTTTTATAGATTTCATGTAAAAATCATAAACTTCTGCCAAGACATGTCCATCTGGACAAAGCAGGAAAACATTGTAGTGGTTTCCAGTTGGGGTTGATTTGACCAATTTAGAATATCCGAACATATTTCTCTGTGGGGGTCTGTTAATCAAGAATGAAGCAACTCCTTTTGGAAGAGCCGGTCCTTCCGTGCTCGTGGTTCCTAAAATACCTGCAATTTGAAACAATCCATCTATAACGGACGGATGCATGTGTGTGAGTTTTCTTTGTCCCAAGACTGAGTCAGGTACTTTAAATTCTACAATGCATTCAAAATCCGATGACCATGACTGTTCAATGACACGAAGTGACTCGCCGTACTGAAAGTGCAATTTTTTTAGGCTTTCGTAAATGTCGTCTTTTGTTCTATGTGTTTTACAACTGCTTTTAATTCTTTGAACATTGAATTGTCTTCTTCCAAACTCTGTGCGATGCACAATCTTTCCTTGGCAAAGGTGTTTTGCATTTTGCTTGATGGAATACTGAATTTCATTTGACTCTTTGGTTACCACTTCGACATCTGCTCGACAGTGCTTGTCGTTCTTTGGCATAAGTGTATGCATAAATTCTATGGACACACTCATTTCTAATACATTCAATGAAGTTTTCTGATGCCCAATCTCAAAGGCCGCTTCTATATATGTTGCTCCGGGTACAAGAACATTTCTGTTCATGAAATGGTCGTATACAAAAGGTGCTGCTTCTTTGTCTAAATGTACTATAAAGTCTGCTATAGAATCATTTCTTTGTCTTAGAAACATGTGTGAATCAGAGCGTTTTTCAATGCCTTTCAAAATCAATTGTTTTCGTTTTGGTATATAAAGATCTTTTGTTTTCTGAAAAACGTGCCTTGGGATAGGTACAATATGACCTTCAGTAGGCACAACCCCTTTCCAATTGATGTCAGCATCCAGTTCGAAAAGTTTGCCTAAGGATGTATACAGAACTTCGCATTCTTTTCGTGTATTCATTGAAGGAAGATTTATACCTTTCAGGGTTTTACCCAAGATGTTCTTCAAATGTGCCCGAAGGACTTGTCTTGGTCCTAATTCTACAAACACGTTTGTAGAATTTTCATCTGTTGACTGAAGAATCGCCTTCATAAACAATACAGGTTTTCGAATGTTTTTTGCCCAATACTGTCCAGTCAGAAAATCATTATCATCAGCTAGCTTGCCGGTCACTGTCGAAAAGTGGTCTATCATTCGTTTTCTTTTGTCGATCTGCTTAAGTTGACTTTCAATTTCAATCGAACATTCCTCCATGTGATGGCTATGATAGGCACACTGAACAGAAAGGGGTGTAATTATAATGCCGGCATTTGAATTTTTGTTCATGACTTCTAATTCTACCTTGAGTTGGTCAACAGCATCAGCGTCACCTGAAACCGTACAAGATAATGGACTGCTATAAACCGCTATAGTTAAGCGGCGACTGTACTTTCGGCAAAGTGATTCTAATGCATCAATAGCCATATTTCCAACTACCATCATCTTGCCACCAGTTACTTTGGCTAAAATCTTTGACCGGGAGACAATAATTTGGACAGCATCTTTCAAATTTAACGACCCTGATGCAAATGACGCAGCAACCTCTCCTATTGACTGGCCGACAATTGCTGCCGGACGAATTCCCCAGCTTTTCCATAGTTCAAACAAAGCTACTTGGGTGCAAAATATCGCTATATGATTAACAAATGGATCACTGTATTCAGTGTAACTGTGAAATTTTTTAGCAATACTCCAGCCAACAAGCGGACTCAATATATCATCAATTTTATTTACCGTCTCCCTGAATACTGTCTGTGTGCTCATGATTTCTCTACACATGCCTTTCCATGTCGTTCCAACTCCACAAAACACAAATATAATTCGAATCTTTTTTGCCGGCTCGATCTCAATAATATTTTGTATTTTGTATTCGACCTGTCTTGCTATCTCTTCAGTAGTTCTCCCAAATAGGAGTGTGCGGTATGTGAAATGGTCCCGATGAAATATCGAAGTAAATGATATACAAATGTATCATGAAATGCCAAGTCGTGATTAACCTTATCTATATTCTGATTAAACAGTTTCAACTTACTCTTTAGTGAAGTCATAGTCATATTTGAGATGCACACGATTTTGTAATGACTGTTAGTAAGGTTATCAGACACCCTTTCTACTCGTTGGAATCGATGTCCTTTTTGTATGACAATAGCATGTGTATTTGATCCCCCAAATCCAAAGCAGTTGATGCAACACATTCTTTCTCCTTTCGAGTCTTTTTTCCAATCGGCGACCTCTAGAGAAATATCAAGATTGTATTTGTCTAATGTTATTTTGCCGTTAATGTTTGACTTATCTTTTTTCACATGAAGGCTCGGTACATACTTTCCATGTTCCATCATCAGAAGGACCTTGATCAGTGCCACTACACCGGCGGCAGATTCAAGGTGACCGATATTTGACTTGACGGATCCTATTAAAATTTTGTTATTCATCTTGAAATCTTCTTTCATCGGAATGTTTTCGCTTACAGGCGCACTTAATTTATTCACTTCATTTTGTTGTCTATCGGAGGTGTATTTGTCGAGAGGTTCATCTCTTTTATCGGATGGAAGTTTTGATCTGTATGACTCAACAAATCTTCCGAGAGCGTTAACCTCTATTGGATCACCAACGGAAGTACCTGTACCTGTTAAAGTATTTATTACTGTGTCTTTTACTGATTTACTTTTATAAATTATGTTTCTATGTGAAATCTGTTTTTTTATAATTTAATTCGTCATAAATAAAAGCATTCGGACAGTGTCCATGAACACGTTTCTTACAAACAATACTTGAATAGACAAACTACATAGTCGTAATCTTGTATTCGAGTAGATTTTACTTCTCATTAGTTTCGTAAAGCTGTCTTTGATTAGCGATTCAAGCTTCTTAACTGATATTGTACACCTTGGAAAAACTGAAGAAGACATTTTTTTAATTAGATTATTCATCTGCCGTTGTTCGGCAAATTTGACGAAAATTGATTTTGATAGTGAGATGATTACCATGCGCCTCTATGTATTGGAGTCTAGTAGGATCTACGCCATGCAAATTGTAGAGTTTTGTCATAAGCTGTAGTTGTTGATCGCCAGATGGAGCTGTAATTGGTTGTGTAGCACGACCGTCTTGATTACTTCCAGTTTTAATTATACCCCATATCTTGTTTCCATCTCGTACCGCCTAAAATATTTTCTCCGAATAAGTAAAACCATTGAATAAAAGGTCACTAAATACCTTTTTGGATTTAATTTTTGAAAGAGCTCCTATGTATATTTTTTATTCTCTGAAATACTTATATTTGCATGTGCGCTTCTTACAAGAAATGTTAAGAGGGACGCAATGTTTCAGAAAACGTTTAAAACTTACCTTCTCATATGACTTTACAATAACAATACCACACCCTTCACCACGCCCGTATCCATCTGCAGTTTCACAAAAACTCTGGCATTGTCCTGTAGGTGACAACATCTTGGCTTTGCAAAGCGTCATAAACTGATCTGGCGACAGCATACAGCTAACTCCACCACAGATTGCAACATCACAATCGCCTTTAATGTAATGTATATACTACATAAATAACATCTGCTTTGTTTGAAGTATATATATATAATTTTTAATACGATTTAGACAGGTACAATATTTTCTTTTCCTTTAGAAAAAAAGATAATTATAAGTTATTACTTACCACCCTCTGCTGGCCTGTATAATTATTGATCATAACATTTTGTAGCTTTTCAATTATTACTTTCCGAGATGTTTTGATACGATTGAGATATGTAAATCATTCAGAAAAAAGAATCATTATAAGCTATTTTTACCAGCTTATGTACATATGTGCCTCGGAAATAAAAAAAATTACCAGCCCTAATCGCTTGACTCCCAAGATGTATTGCGATCATCGACGAGGAACATGCTGTGTCAACAACCATACATGGACCACGTAAATCGTATACATAGGAAACACGTGCAGAAATAATTGTCGAACTTGTTCCTGTTGCAGAATAAGTAGTGTCGTCTTGGTGTTCAAAAGCTGTTAAACCCTTGTAGTCATCATTCATTGCGCCTGCATAGAATATAAGCTGAACGTAAAAAAGACATCACATTTCTTTGATAAGTACTCGTATGTATCCAATAAACGAATTCAAAATATCAATCAAACGTTTCAAGCAGAATAACTAGTTTGAGTGAATTGTTAGATGCCTAATATAAACTACTCTATCTCAAATTTTCTCTTCAATACCTTCGGAGGTAACAATGTTAATTGAAACTTAAATTTTCCCCCAAAAAATAATGCTCCATGCAAAGCAAAATTATGCTATATCTATAAAATCGCGACTTTTGATACCAAAGCCGACAATGTCTCGATATGTTTTTTCTTTAGTTCTACTCTTGAGTCTGTCCAGGCTATGGTCAGACACAATTTGATTTATGTTTTGTGAAAAATAGGAACTTTGAGCGCCTGTCACGTTATGCCCTGTATTACTCTAAAGCATAGCAGTAAGGGCGATGTAAACGCTAGGAAAACCAGCCAACATACTGTCACATATAAAGCGCACGCACTAGGAAAAGCAAACAGACGGGCTATTTGATTAATCAAACGAGTACATAATAAAAATCCGCTTTTTACAGCTTTTTTGATAGATGCAACGAGTTTTGCACAAAATACTGTCTAAGATAGTTTGCACACAACACACTTAAGAAACAAATTGTGAAAAAAAAATTCCTCAACACGTGGGAATTCCCTCAACAATTTTTATATATGACGTAACGTAGATATATTTAAACATATGATGACTGCGAATCTAAGTTATACCCTGGTCACATTAACGCTACGAGCCCCGTACGAGTAGGTTTTCAGTCGAAATTTTGCAAAATCGCACGGAGTCCGTACGAACATCGTTGACTCTTGCGAGCATCGTACGGATTTGTTGAACTCGTAGAGGACTCGGGGACTCGGTGAGAATGTTTCACCGAGCTCCCGAGCTGTCGTAGAGCTCGTAGAAATTTTCGAAGTCGTGAGCAGCTCGCAAGGGCCCCGTACGGACACCGCAAGGCCCTGGCATAGCTCGTACGGGCATCGCACGATGTCCATGCGGATTTGGAACACCGCGAGTCCCGTAAGAGCTTGCCGGTACTCGCATTACTATCGCAGGGTGGTCGCACGGTTAACGTACGATGTCCGTTCGATACTACGGACACCGGGCGGTGAACTTGCGATGTCCGTACGGAGCCCGCAGGACCTTACGTTCGCCGTACGGACTCTGTACGACATCCTTGACGATTGAAGGTGACGATTGACACCGTGCGGACGCCGTACGGGCGCCGTATGAACACACGTACATCGCACGAAGTACGTCCGAGCTCCTTGCGAGCACCGCACGATTTGTCTGCGATGTCCGTATTGATATCCTACGATTGCATCCTCCAAAAGATCGTAGGCATGTGACCAGAAGCTACGATTGTACGGAGACCGTACGGATTTTAAAAGTTGGTGGAATCGTGCGATTTTA